>LN891001.1:111160-213561 GCA_900010015.1 Tuber aestivum | reverse complement strand
GCTTCCGGTCGGACGGACGGCGACGACGTATACAGTGTTATGGACATGTCTTCATAGATTCCATTTAACTAGCATAACGGCAACTCCACCCATTTTGGCCCATGACGCCCGGGGCGAACCCTGGGGCCGCAGGTACCTGTTAGGGATAGTTCTACCAAGTTACAGCTTATTCGGAGCACTTTAGCTCCTTTCGTAGCCTTCCGATCACAGTGCAACCAAATGCCCGTCGATCGTCATTGCGTAACAAACAATCCTAACATTTCCCGGAATTCTTCCGAGAACATTTCCGACGGAAGGTAGGGTAATAGTGTCCCAAAGGTAGGGTCAGTATGTCCATGGTGACACGAAACCTGTCTCCAAGGTAGGGTAATGTGACTTCCTTAGGTAGGGTAAGCTCACCCGGCCTTCTGACCTATCCTTAGGCCAGAGCGGACATTGTCACGTTACTACCACTACCTAGGTACACTAAACCTTAAGTACCTACTGTTCCTTTTAGAGATCTCCGGACCATCGGATATCTCTCGGACATGCGCCTGCATACCCGCCTAGTCTACCAGCAAACCTCTTGGTCTTTTGTATGGGCGTCGACGTAGGTTACCATAGCTCTATATCGTAGGGTCGTTACACCTCTTCAAGTCCCTATTCTTTAAATCTTTCTCTCACGGTCTCCCTTAGTGCAGTATTATTAAGAATCCTGTCCGAAGGGTAAGTAATGTGACAGGTAATGATCCTTAGCTGGGCGGCGAGGTAATAGTTCTTAGGCCTATGCCTACGCGACGTCGCTAGTCAAGTCCTTTGACTTCTATCATATCGCGCCTATCCCTCTATCTTTCTCAAGTCCTTATGTTGGACTTCTTCGTTCGACGTGGAAGGAGAAATAGTTTTCCCGCTTGGGAGGAAAGACAATTCTTTGGTTTCTTAAGATAAATCTTAAAGAGTATAAAGGTAGGTTTTATTGATAAACTTATAGGTAGGAAATAAATAAGAAGAACATGTGAAGAGCTAATACTAGGGGTCTTAGTGTCTCTTTATATAGTAGCTCTTTACCTGGCGTGATTCATACTTATGCGTCATGCGAACCTTGTGACTCATAACTATAAGTCCTGCGAAATCGCTCAGCTCACTCCTATGAGTCGCTGCGCAATATACCAATCCCAATATAATAACTAAGTCAGCTGCACAACTCGGGTCACCTGAGTGAAACCCACGACTCATAATTTGAGTCATGTGCGAAAATCATAACATCGTGTGACTTACAACTGTGAGTCACGAACAGGTGAACATACTAACCTATGGTGTACCAAGGTGCATCATGTAAAATCCCAACATACCTATAGCTCGGAAGTCCAAGCTATGTGAAATCTGCCTTGCTTAGTCATAGTTTGTGACATGGCCATTATAATAGTAAATGTTTGAGTTTTGAGTTGTATTAACCAACTGAAATTCATAAGTTGGTTTTGAACTTGTAACTTTGTAGTCTTCAAGTGACTTGCCACTTTGTTGAATAATTCCCTCTATAACACTCTGATCCAGAGATAGTCTTTAGTCAATAATTGCATCTATAATACCCTATTTGTGAATCAATTGATGTATACAGTCATCCACAATTGGTAACTTAAACCTTTCCCCCAATTCTTTTAGTTCTGATAGATTGCAGTCTGTCAAGATAACAGCAAAATGAAGACGTTGTTGAAATTCGGTTAGCCTCATAGCTCCATCCTCAAGTACCTCTTTCCACTTATCATCTGATGCTAGTAGTCCTTTACCATTACAGGCTATGAGAAAGCTTCAATAGAGTATACTATTTACTGTTTTCAAGAAGTTAAAGCTAGTAATATTCTTTGTATGAAGCAACAGAAGCCTTTTGAAAAATATCTCCTCTCACTCTGGACTACAGAAATACATTTGCCTAATAGTTGTATCATATTTGTAAGGAGTTCATCCTTGTTCTTTTTGTAGAAAAACAAAATAGGTTGGAAAGTCCTGATAGAGTATATCTCTTGCAAAGAGATATTTGGAATTTGCCTATAAGTATGCTGTCAAGGTAATGTCTCATCTTTCTGTACTAGTAAGATTATCAATATCTTGCAGATTATTCTCTACAGATATATTATATGTCTTAAATGTATTTTCAAAATGGTGAACAAACTTTGTATTTAGTAATTACTTTTAGTTAATAGGTGAAAAAGATGTGATAAAAAGATATTAAGAGAGAAGTGGTAAGTAGAAACAGTGAAGTGAGAAGAGGTTAATGATGACATAGAGGAGAGATGGTCAAAGAGATTTTATAAGAAAGAAAAAATAAGTTAAAAACACCATACTTAACTGGGAGAGGAGCAATTCAAGGGGTGTTACATATGGAAAAATACAAAAGTACGATAATTTATGTTTCCTTAAGTTCAAAATATATATCATGATTTCAGGTATTTTTGGTCCAGCAATTGGCCTTCATCAAAGACCACTAAAACTTTAAAACAAATACTATATGAAAAAGCTAATACCTGTACTGGCAATGAGTACAGTGGTTTTTTTAAATCAAAGTTACTCTTTTAAAATGTCTCATTAGCTTTGAAATAAGTTATTTTCAATAAGAGTTGAAAAAATATTATATTAGCCATACCTGGTAATAATTCAATAACTGCTTTATTATAAGTAATTAGTATTTTCAGTTTGAATTCAAATATACCTAAACCCTACATCAAAAATCATAATACAAAATTGAGCGTGGAGATTGTAAAGAGTTGCAAGAAAATAAAGACTGTAGTATATGTGATATGCCTTAAATGTATCCTTAAAACTGTAAACAAACCTAGTATTTAGTGATTGCTTTTTGTTAATAGGACTCAGGGTAAGAGACCCTACTTTATATTACAATCAAGATTACAATTGTCTAAAGAGTAAAATTATAGGCTTGAACAATTAGGAATAGCAGGAAATTTAATATTATATTCAGTTGATTCATCTTTTTAACTCTATAGAACTTGATTTTGTAAGTACCTTGTAGCTATGTATAATAGTTGAGTTTAATAATACCTTTTTCATACATTGAATATGTTTCAATCAAGGTTACAATTGTTTAAAGGATAATATTATGTACTTGAACAACTAGAAATAGCTAGAAATTAAATCTTAAGTTTTGTCAATTCCTTCCTTTAAGTCTATGGAATTAGAAATTGTTGGCAACCTTTTAAAGTATGTAATAGTTAACTTTAATGAATATATATATTTCACACATATATTGTGGTATGAGTTTAAGAGTTAATATTACCTTGCTGACATATTTTCTTGGCATAATTTGGATGTCTTGGCATATATAGTCATATGAATATACTTTTTGGAAAAGCTTGTTTTATATAATAGATGAATGGAGGGCCTGTGATTATACTAGAGAAAGTGCTGACTATGGGGGTAGTGAAGAAAGCTCCTGTAACTCCCAAATACCCTGACACCCCCTCAGGTTTCACTGACTATATATCTTGAAGGAGAGTATAGACCACTTGAGCAAGGAGTTTATGAAGATGATAATCAGTATACAAAATGATCAAGTAGAATCACGCACTAGTGTTCTGCACCAATGAAAGAATTGCAACTTGGCATCTAGAATGTGTAGTAGGTGGTAGTAGGTGTAGGCCTGTCACCCTGCCCGAGAAGAATCTCAGCTGTTAAATGAGGTAAGATGACAGGTCAACAATATGTGTCAGGCACTCTATTCCAGGTCTCCGAAGAGGTGCATGAGTCAGGACTAGTATCAGGATTATCAACTAGAATTGAAACCTGCACCAGGTTCCCCTAACAACACAGGAGTTCCTAAGTAAAAGAACTATCCGTGGGTATGGGGATTCGTAGTTCCCCCTTTACCATGTGCCTTCCAAAACTATGATTACGGATAGATGTCTTGCCTCACTATTTTTAGATGATATTGATAGCAATCAATCAGTAATCATCCCATCAATTTTATAAAGGCAGTGCTGCATAATCCAGTCTGATTCGAGTTTGTTACAGGGCCTCCTGGGTCCCGTTTCCTGCCCCGGCAGGCATGCCGTCCCCAGGCAGGCGGTTTCCGGAGGCTGCCGTAGCCCGGCTACCCGCCAGAGTCCCTGCCTTGGCCCTGTAAGAGACTGCCCCCGCCAAATTTGGGTTTGAAGACACGGGGCACCATCCCGGGAATGACCGGGGTAGGGCCGCGGACGGGGGTGGGGGAGAAGACCGACACAATACCCCCTGGGGGCCATGGATAGGTGGGGGCCGTGAGGGCAAAACCCACCGCGCCCCACCCGGTCATGAACACTACGTCTGATAATATAACTGTTCTTGTTTCCAATGGATCATGTATGGGGCTGATTATTTGGGGAATTGCAAAATAGGTCTGAAACAAGGCCTTCACGGTGCCCCCGGAATCAAGATCTAGACCCTTCCATCTGCTAACAATTTCCCACATCTGATGACCATATCTGGGCATGGGTAACCGAGCCATTAGTGAAAGAAAAATGACAAATAAAGGATCCATGGCAATGATATCATTCAAATAGACGATGGCAGGTGCACTTGGCAGATAAGACAGATAGAGAATGTGTTTACAAGGGGGCACCAATTCCAAAATATCAAGTATATAGGAGAAAGCGTCTAGCTACCAGGCAGCGATCGCAACAGATACACAACTACAATACTGATTGTAGTATAGTTAGTCCCTACCATTGCCTTCAAGTTGCAAATTGTAAATGATTGTGAATTGATTTCCATATAATAAAATAAAAGTGACAGTTACCATAGTTTAATACCGTGAAACCTAACATGAATCAGTTGGGACCGGTTCAGGTTAGTATGACAATTACATGTTACTAGGGTTGGAATTCTCAAGGGGAAATTAGTGTGTTTTTTTTTATCTTTTCTATGAAACCCAGTGAGGCTCCGGTCAACCCTGCCCGTCCTCCGATATTCCAACTTCAGTCCTCACTCAACACAACTCAGAAGTACTTAAGACTGCCTTGCCCAGCCCCATACTGTACTCATTGATCCAACTTCGGTCACAACGCTCTCCTGCCCGCACGGGAAGCCATCCCTAAAGCCGTGCCCAGAGCTCTACCTGGATCTGAACCCGGAGCTGCACACCATGGCTGAGCAAATACTCTGGGCTATAAAGCGAGCAATGCAAACTGGTAGCCGAGAGTTCCTGATCAACAAACACTCGGACCTTACACCAGCAGTGTCAACTCAAATTTTAGATTCACTATCGGATAAAACCAGCAAGTTTTATTGGCCCGGTTGCAGGTAAGATAGTCCCTCATTATATATTTGCCTCCTAACTTTTTTCAGAGTTCAATTCCTTTCCCCTACGGGTTACCTCAAAGTTATTATGCCAACCCATTTGCATGAATGCCCAACTGGATGGCTGCGGCAGTGTCTTAATCTGTGGTATGCACAACAAATTCTACGCCCTGAACACACTGCTAGAATTTTGGACAATATAGCTAGTATGCTTATCACTTTCTCTATTCTTTAAGATCAGTACTAATTCACTCATAGCCTGCACGGAGTTTGAAGGGAAATTTGCTGGCTCTGTCAAAACTCCTGATGTGGCCTTTACACCAGTAGTGGAAGGAAAGCACTATAGGTATCCATCAGTAGTACTGGAGTCCGGTTGGAGGGAGTCCAGAAAAAAGCTGCTATTGGATGGGGATTTATGGAACACTGGTACCTTGGGTGCTGTGAGGGTTGTCTTGCTTTGCAAGGCATTCACCAAGAATAGAGGGAACAGAGTTGGAGCAGATTTAACCATGTGTCGAAATCTGAAAGGTGGGGAGATCTGCCGCAGAAAAATTGTTGGAACCCCTTCCGTCTACCTTATTGCTTTTACTATCTAATACATAGTTTGCTATACAGTCTATCTTTCCCGTCCCAGAAGCTGTGGAAGTTGATCCCTTCATTACTGTGGATGAGCTTTTTGCTGGTTCTTGCCCTATGGACCTGGACCCAGAAACACACCTATTACTACCAATTCAAAATTTACGAACTGCCTTTAAACGAGAGATCTTAGCTTGTGGCAAGCGTCCTGCCTAGCTGGCCTCTACTCTATTTCTACAGCCGGCTACTGGACTTCTAATTGTAGATTGCTCCTCTCCCTTTGCCATGGCTGAAATCTTCTCTTATTTCTTTGTGTTATAGACTTTTTGTTTCTGATTGCCTCCTGCCAAAGGTAGTATTTTTATCACTACCAATGAGATCCCACTCTCCCGCTTATCTAGATGGTTATATGCAATAAATCTACCTCTCCCCTCAATTGTCTTAGTACTACTGTTCATTGATTTGTTCTATCAATTTTGTGATATGGTGAATGCATGAACATATTGGGATTTAGTAACATGGAACCTGTCAATGATTTACTTCATAAACTGCATTCCATTACACTTATTGGCGTCCTTTGATATCCAGAAATTATTTTTATCAAATTCCTCTAACATAAATTATTGGGTTTGCATACTGTACATTATAATATACAAACACCAGCCAGCTAGTACACTCTGCTGGTGAGGAACAAAGTACATAGGATCAGGTACTATATTCCTCACCATCTGCCTCACTATTCACTCCTCCCCAGTTTCAGTGGTGTTCACATGCCTGCAGGGTTACCTACAAACTCTGACGCCAGTTTCCATACCAATCCTGTCTTAGCCTCTGTGTGTATTGTTTTGGACTAATTGGTACATTCAACTTAAGACTAAGAGAAAGTTTATTTCCAGGTCCAACAGACAAGCAAGTCATGCAAGCATAGTTCTTAATATCTTCCTGTTGTCTATCTGGGCTTTGCAACAATCCTGAGACTTTGAGATGCCTCAGGCTTGCTGTCTGACAGCCTTATGGCTGGGGACAAAGATGACCCCACATGAGTCTACCCAAAGTTGAAAGTTGCCAGGAGATAGCCTACTAGCAAAGACACCTTTCTATTGTGATGGGCAGATGGTTGCTGGAAATGCGTACTGACAATATCTACTGACTACTGGTAGTTTTGAGGAGCCTGAGCTGCTAGACAAGTATGTTGGAAGTCCAAAAGCTGCTCCCCAGACCTGCCCGGTACCCCTCATATGCTTTCCCCCCCTCTCCCTCTTCCCCATGTCGTACCCCCCATTCCCCCACCTTCCCTTCCCCTATTGTTTGCTTACTTGTCCATGCGATGGTTTGTCTGCTTGCCCGCTAGTTAGTTTCTGTATTGGTTAGGGTTTTTGGGAAGAGCGCTGCCTGAGCACAGAGCAGAGTGCGGGGGATAGAGAGCAGTGGTGGAGAACTCGGATACCTCACAGGAGATATCATACGTTGGCAAGAGTGCGCGGCAGGCCATGGGACCAGTGTGGTACAGGGCCGCTAGAAGAAGGCCAGAAGGCGCACTGGAAGACCACATAGTGGAGGACCACAGGAAGCATGCTGGAGGATAAGAGAGCGCATAGGAGAGTGCGGGGTAGAGGTCCACAGGAAGAGCACATGAAAGGTGCGGGGCAAGAGAACCCTGGAATGACACAGTAGAAGCGCAAGTTGTCGTCTTTCCTTTATTAGTTCTTTCTTGGTTGCTTGGCAGATACGGGGACTTACTAGTAGGCGGGGAGGCATCAGTTTGTCTTTCCTTTTGTTAGTTTGCGTGTTTGCTGGAGAGAGAGAAGTGGAGAACTTACTTGTGAGAGGTGAGAGGGAGATCGTGGTTTGTCAGGCATCACCTGCGGCTAATGCATTCTTCCATGTTTACCATTAGTTAGAAGAGCATGCGATTGTTAGGGAATCCGTGAGAGTGAAAGAAAAGTTTTTTTCTCAGTCTTGTACAATCCCTATTTATGTCCTAATGCTTAGTGTTTTATTTCATACCCTGCTACTTGGCTGGCTTCTAATTGCTCCGTTGCTCCAATGGCTGTTTGTTTGGTATTGGGACCACTGGTTCCACCGGTCATTCAAAAGGATATGAGCCCTACCTTACACTACATGATCGTCTAGTCTGCATCGAGTATCCACTAGCAAATACAAATGCCTTCACAATTGCTGCCCATACTGGTGCAGTTTCACCAAGCCCTCTCTGTCGAGACTATACATCCTACTTCCACTCTTAATGTCCTACCTCCTGTGAAAAATCTCTACTAAATCCTGGTTCTGTTACCCTAATTTTTGCATTTAGTCTGTGGCTCCTGTACTTCGCTCCTTACAGTGGCATCCTGTAAGCACTAGTTGTACCCTGTCAGCACTAGTTACTCCCTCATCAGCACTTGGATTCCTGTGCTCCCGCTATGATGCCAGGCATCTATAACTTGTGCCACGGGCATTGCACAAATGTAATGTCATATGTAATCAGGGTTAGGGTGATATTTGAGGAGGCTATAGTTTTTCTTTGTAAATTTATATTCAGACAGATATGATACTGAGTATATCTGTCACAGCCATCCGGCTATGGAGATGGAATATGCAAGGAGTTTTGGTTGCATATATTCAAGTTGGTTGTGGTTTCCTTGGTTGTGTAGTTGGATTTCTATTGTATAAGTGATTGGGATACGTTGCCATACAATAGAATATGGCAGAACTGGACAGAAGGATCGAGGCTCCGCGTGATACTAAGAACTTTCTCTTGTATTAGTAATCATGGAGGATTGCCTTAATATATAAAGAGGTGTGCCCCTTTATATTTTACTTTCTTTACACAATCTGGTAATCTCCTTCGGACACCTGTATCTAGGAATTATACTCTCTTCTACTTTGAGTTCTCCAGAACCTCTGAATCCTGACCCTGAACCCCTGACCCCCGAACCTCATACCACTTACCACGGTTGTATCCCAGACCCTAGACCTTGTCCCCAAACTCTTGCCTGCCCCTGTTGTGGTCTGCCTTGGGCTACCTGACCCTGAGACCCTGCCTGTTAGAATATCATATCTTTGTTACTTATTTGACACATCCAGTTAGGGGCTATATTCAGTCTCTCATCTTACCGAATGATAAACCAAAGGGTTTAAGATTGGTCCTCACAGAGCATGGTCTATGGCCACATAGTAGATCTTAATTTCTTACTCAATGTTCTATGGTATCTTTTTCTGGGGAGTCAAAAAAAGTAAATCCTAAATGTCTAGATGGTAGAAACTACTGTGCTTAGGCTTTACTTACTGCCCAATCTGATTTTAAAAGTCACAAAAGCCAGGTAGAAAAAGTAATTCTAAATTTGAGGCATGAGGTGATATTTTCTCCTGCCTTTCATGATAAAATTAATTTCATCGAGTATCAGGTTATCTGAAAATATTGGGCTAAGATAAGGCAAACAAGGGAGTCTTACCACTCTGAGGTCATATATACTTCAGCTGTATATGAAAGCATTGTCAAAAAGAGGTACAACTCTCACCATCAGGTTAGTACAGCACAAGAAGCCTAGATTTATGTTTTATAGGAGTATATATTTAAAATTTACAGTAATTTTACATTTGATATGTATGATTATAATTTATAGCTCATTATTATGATAATATAATGGTGTTAGAGAGGTCAGGTAGAGTTGCAGAAATTACCTAACCGTGATTACATAAGGCATTACATTGGTGCAATGCTAGTGGTATAAGTTATAGATTCCTGGCATCATACTACCCCCCACAGATCTCACTACTCTTACCATGAGAACGTGGAAGACAGGTCAGGAGGTGAGTATTTTCACCTCTCTGGAGATTAAGCCCCTCTCTTAGGCAGTGAATTACGCAGAGCAGAGATTAGCTGTAGTGGATATACTAGCAGAAAAGGGGTACTGGCCCATCGTCACTGGTACCTCACAGGCTACGGCAGAGTTGGGCGAGGCCAGGATTCTATGTGAGCAGAAAGCCAGTAATGCTCATGGTACTATGCTGAGCAGGCTTTTGGATAGTACTTACCAAGAGCTGTATGTGGAGGAGTGAGATTCCACGGAGTTATAGACAAAGCGGGACAAGTGCAATGCCGATAAGGACCAGGCTAGGATTTGGTTCCTGTGCGAGTTGTCCAAGGTAGAGTATCAGAATGATAACCTTGTTGACTATAGTTTTAGTCTACAGAAAGTGTTCCACCAGTTGGATACCGCCAGTGAATCCCAAGATGTGAAAAACAAAAAAGTAGGTGCTACTATTGAAGCTGCTGACCTCCTACTACTGCTTCCATACCTCAGTGTGGAACAACACCAATTATGATAACACCAAATACGATACCATATGTGACCAGCTTACGCTGGAATACAAACAGTTGACCAGAGGTGTAGGTGCCCCTGGTCATGACCCTGAGAGTACCAATGCCTTTTTTGCTGGTTGGGGGAGAGGTGTCAGTGGTGGATTTGGTAGAGGAAAGGAACAGTATACCAGTCCTAATAGTGACTAGAGTAGCTGTTTCTTCTGCAAGGAAAAGTGAGATTGGACAAATAAGTATGCGGCAAAGTAGCAGGCAAGGAGGCCCCCACCTGGGACTAGTCTATGTGGCTTTGGTCAGGGAAGAGGGGGTCCTCAGAGAGTATTGCCGGTTAGGCAGAGCAAGAGTGCCAATATTGCTATGGGGGAAGAAAGTGGATTCCATAAGGCATGGACTGCAGTGCATGAAAAATCAGCAAAGGCCTCTGAATCGACAGGGATATTACATTCTGGTACCACCCACCATATGACCCCTGACTGAACTCAGTTTCAGAACATGGCCCCAGTTAGCATCTCTATCTACATTGCAAATAGATCCAGTATGACTGCGGAGGGTGAAGGCGATGTACCACTTAGCCTGTCTGTCAATAGAAAAGTCCACTGGGTAGTATTGAAGAAAGTTTGGTTTGTTCTGGAGATGGGTAACAGTGGACTTGTCCCTGTTCACCATATTCAGGGGACAGGTAGAGTGGTTAGCTTTGCCAATAATGCTGTTAACATTAGGTATAGAAAGCAGCTCTTTGGCATCACTAGGCTTGAGCAAAATGCCTACTTCCTCCAGACCACTCATGCCGAAGCCAGTCCAGCCAATGTGACTAGCAAGCATGGAATCCTTGTCGACTGGCATCGCCGTCGGAGACATATTAGCTTTGATAACGTTAAATGACTTGCCTGAGACCATCCAGAAATTACTATTGATAGAAGTCACACTAATTCCACGTGTGTTAGCTGTGTTGCTGCCAAGCAAACCTGTACGCCGAATCATTTACCCTCAACCCATGCCATACTGTCTCTGCTTGAACTGGTTCACACCCACCTGGCCAGAGCTCTGAAAATACCATCTCTCGCAGGTGCCTGCTACTCTCTCCTATTTATTGCTGACTATACAAAATACACCATGCTCTATACCCTCTATCAGAAGTCTAAGACCTTTTCCAAGTTTCTGGAATACAACCATTGGTAAAATATTATCACAACTGCAAGATCAACATTAGTAAAAATTGATTCTGTATCAGATCTGCGCCTCTCATATCCCGATGCAGCACGCTCGTCCCATGCATCCCCTGCGTCCTGTGGGTCTACTACCCCGGTGCAACGCCCCCCAGCATTATCTGTGTCTCTCTTTTGACCCTGTCAATTTCCTCTATCTCCAAGCAGGCGCCCTCCGCCCATACATTGGACTGCATCCTGTTTCTGATCCAATCTTGCTGTCGTCCTGACCCCGTGACGTGAGGTCAACTGTGAGATCCAGCTTTCTCTACATCCTGATGCTCTGTTCTAGCTCCTATCCTGATTGCTAGTTTCCAGCCGCCGTTACCGCAATCCGTTAACTACCAATTTGATTCCCCGGCCTCGCATTCTTCATCTCTGATTGCCACCTCTCGGTTCTCCTTTCCTCCATGTTTATCCCCAGTCAGCATGTCCAAGTCTATGGTGTCATATTTCTGGTGCTAAAATGAAAGTTTTGACACCCAGGCTCCCATCGCGATGTCCACATCTTCTCCTGTCTCCAAGCTGATACCAGCTCCGACCAAGGCCCATGTCGCACATCATCACACCCTGTTCTTGGTTTACTAGTACACGTTCTCTGGTTCTGAACACAATCTTGTTCAAGTTTAATCTTCTATCATTAATTTTTACTCTACTATTACACAATTATTTCTACCAACAGTTTCAGTTAGTACGCAATGGCAGGGATTCCAACGCTCCCTGCTGACCCTGTGGTGTATCCTGCCTTGTGATGCAGGATACACTACAGGGCCTCCATTTGTTCCCACAGATACGATCTCAATAGATCTCATTGAACATCCTTAAATTGATTCAACTATTCACCAGCTATCGCTGGTCACCAGCTGGGACCAGGTGCGCCTAGCCCAGAATGGTCCCAATGTCCACTATTGGAAACTGTTGTGCCTCTATCCTCTGCTCTACTGTGACGAGACCATGGGCATCGGATAGCCACCTGGAATTAACGACACTTGTCATTTCTACCATTACGAGTATGTAGACTCTATCCTGGTGCCTGTAGTCCCAGATCTTGAACCGTGCCCTGAGTCTAGCGGGAAGATATCCTCAGAGGGCACCATACATGTGCTCCCCTCCTGCCTGCACCTAAACCAAATCATTGCGACTCTGTTGCTTGCTGAAGAGCCGAGAACCAGTACACCGTGCCCGGTGGACATCATAAACTTCGGCTTCCTGGAAGGCAGGAATAGGGATTTCAAGTTGTCTTATCAGTTCAGGCAGAAGTAGTCAAAGTATTGCAGGATCTTTGGGAAGCGAGCACTCCATTGGCAGGCTGTGACAGCTATACCAGATCAATTTGTCACAAATGCTGTCAGTCCAAATTCCGACCACCTTGCACAAATCCACAATGTTTGCAACGTCACATCGTCATCCCTTTAGGATCCTGCGGCATGTGACAGACCCAGATGCTGTATCTTCTGCCTTCAACAATTCAACAGCCTCCAGAGGTAGATCTGCGCCATGACGTCGAAGCGTGTCCAGGTTCAAGAGTCTCCTGTGTATCCCATGTTGTCGACTGTAGCTCTGTAGGATTTGGCGTGCAGCGTCGTTTTTGTTAGAATGCCGCCAGCCATCTTTGATTTGTTTCTTATGTGTGAGCTCTCCAAACTCCGTTGAATACATTAGAAGATTGCCGAACTGATATATGTGATCTGGAAAATGGTCAAGCAGATGAATTTTAATAAAGTTAAAATGAGTTTGCGCATGGATCAGTTCTAGGCGTAAGTCATTGTCCTCCCCACAGTGTTCCTCTAGCATCCAACGCTGCTTGGATTTGGTGAGAGATTGATCCACATGCCCCTGTAGACGTCGCTTCTCTCGTCGTTGCTTGTTGAGCTTTTCTCGTGTCCTTTTAGATATCTGAAACTCCAAGACGATATCCTTCGTCAAATGAAAACGTGCCAGACATTGTTGCATATAATCGATCATCTCTGGGGTATGGCTCTGGTATTGAGCCCTCAAACTGAACTGAAGCAATAACTAGACGCAGATGAGCGCACCTTTGAAAGGCGTTACTTGTGTACGGTCAGGCTGTCTTAGAGCCGCAGTGAAGACCTCCAAGAGGCAATGTCCTAGCTTCCTCATTTCCTTTCCTTGCTACTGCGTAACCTCACTGTAGGCCTTTTGAGGGACGAAGAACCCCAAATAGGGTGGTAATGCACTCCAGGCATTGTCAAAGGCCTGCTGTCGCCCGTGCTTCTCGAGAATGTTGAAACCTGTTGGTGCAGCTATTGATTCTGTTACTGTTTTACTTGTCTATCCTGCATTAGTTTTGTTTCTGTTTTGTTTTATCAACATCTGGGACACTCTTGTTACCGACTATCAGTAGTCTGTATCATGTGGAGGAAAAGTTTTTCTAGTGGTCTTTTATGCTTTATTATTTTCCTAGGATAAAAGCACAATGTATTTCCTTCTTGCTTTATGCAAAGAAAATGAGTCTTTCATTCAATCACTATCGTCACTCTCTTATTTTATCTTGATAGTCATTTTACAATCACGGCTTCGTCATACCTAAACAAAAGGTTATGAGCCCGGGTTCAGTGCACTGAACCATCCAAATCACTTCCTAAGTGCTATTTACCTTTCGAGTTCCTTTCCCTCATCACTTTATTCTATACCAATGATGGCCGACATTTCCAAATCCCTAAACATTCCCCAGATCGACAAACTGCGTGGTGCTGCTAATTACGACACATGGCAGTCAATAGCGACAACCTTCCTCGATATTATGAGCGTTTGGGATATCATAATGGGAAAGACTCCAAAGCCAGACAGCACAGATGCCACCACCGAAGCGTCCTAGGTCTGTCTATTCCAACGTGCAAAAGGGTTCATCCTCCTCAATATCGACAGAGGATTGATGCCCTTAATCTCTACCACCCCAGATGCACCAGTAGCCTGGGCGAAGCTGGAAGAGAAGTTCGATCACATAATACCAACGAGTCTTCACGCACTATCTGAAGACTCTTGTTACACTCCGATGCAGTAACAAATGCGACATTGGTGCCCATATTGAAAAATATGATGAGTTATGGCAACGTCTGATTGAACGAATATCAGAAGCCACCAGTCGGTCTACATCAGTACAGATTCCCTGTAATGATGCTCTTGAAGCTGTCCTCCTCCAATTAGCAAATAGTGTAATTGCGAAAGAAGCCTTCTTTCTTACCCCGCTGCCAACCTCACTCGATAATGTAGTCGACAACCTTACCACCAAGGAGTCAGCAACATACAACTTGAACGACGTATGTATAAAGCTTCTAGACCTGTATCACCATGCAAACCCAACTGAAATGAATACTGTATTTACTATGACTAGTATGAGCCGTGTTTAAAAGGGAAGAAAAAGAGAAGAAAGGATTTGCACTGACTGCAAGTCCAAGGGGTTTCAGGGTATAGGACACATGGTAGGAGATTGTCGTACCCGAAAAAGAGATAGTGGAGGAAAGACCTCCGCAGCTACCATGATAGAAGACTCCAGTACAGGCTATGCTTTTCCTGTAGCTGAGATTGAGTTTCCTACCAATTTGTTGATCCTGGACAGTGGTGCCAGCAGTCATATGACACCAGATCCGTCTCATATAACTGAGTCACAGCCAACTGACATTATGGTAACCATTGGCAATGGCGACCAACTGCAGGCAATGGTGATAGGAACTGCAGTATTCACCACACTCTTGGGCAATGGAACCACTTACAAGATCCACTTACACAACACCCTTGTTGTACCAGCCCTCCAGTTCTCCCTAATCTGCTGGCGTTGTATGGCAGAAGCCGGTGCCTTTAAGAAAGGAGATGCATGAGGAACAACAATCCTTGTAAACCAAAATCCTGTACTTGAACCAGTACCTCATGCTGGCCTGGATATTATTCAAATGCCACCTGTCATTGGCAATGTCAGTGTTATGCAACTTCATCGAAAGCTTGCCCACTTACCGCCGTCTGCTTTCACAACACTTGGTACACATACAAAAAGACTTCCTCCAATCCCACCTTTGAAGGGTACTTTTGACTGCGATGCGTGTAGTAAGATGAAGTTTGCTCGGACTATTCCTAAGACACGAATGACCCGAGCCCCATCCCTATATCACACAGTTCATAGTGATATCTGTGGCCCTTTCAGTATTCCCACACCAGCTGGAAGCCAATACTTCATCTCCGCGATTGATTAGTATTCCTGTCCGGCAGAAATACATTTCCTAAAAATGCGTGATGAAGCACCAAAGGCCCTGCTTGATATGATAACCATTGCTGAACGTCAGTATGATGTACAGATCAAGATAGTACAAACCGTCAATGCTGGTGAACTTACCTCACATTGGTTTGAGAATGGATTAGCAAAGCTAGGAGTGAAGCATAAGCTGAGTATCGCCTATGTTCACGAGACAAATGGGACAGCAGAAAGATTCAATCGGACTTTAACTGCATCAGCCCTTACTCTTCTGTTTGATTCTGGGTTACCACTTAGTATGTGGGGAGAAGCACTTACCCTTGCGATTTACACGAAAAATTGAATGCCTCATGCCGGCCTCAATGGCCAATCACCCCACCAAGTCATCACTGGAGAGATGCCTGACATTGGCCACTTGCAACCATTTGGGTCGTTCACACATGTGTTTATCCCAGAGGAGAGACAAAAAATAGTAGGTAAACTGTTGGTGCGAACCACAGAAGGTGTGCTGGTAGTGTATGGAAAACAGAGGAATCAACATCGATTTTGGATCCCCTCTCTTAACTGGGTCATTATATCCTGTAACTTTAAGCCTCAAGTAGTGACGTCAGTCTCTGAGGTCATTTCTATTGACACTGTTTCGCTGGACAAACCACATACCTCACCACCAACCAACAATGCTCTCCTTGTATCTTCTTTCAATCCTCAGGATACATGGCGTCAAGCATCTATGGTCGAGCTCCGCCACCGGTACCCGAATCTTTTTCAAACCTGTCAACCTGAGCCATCCTCATATGAATCAGCTATACCACCGGCCATCCTCGCTCCTCCTCCCGGTACCTTCCCCACCACCGTGCCAGTATCCCCCATCTCTAGTGAAGGTCCTCTAAATCCAGTTGCTAGTTCCAGGAACGAACTGACTCCCGCCTCTTATGATGTTCCTGCCGGAGACACTGTTGCCCGAGGCCCCTCACCAGCTCCTGAGATACGTACCCGGAGTGGTAGACAAGTCCGACCACCATCCAGGTTTGGGGAGTGGAGTGAGATTGCTCTTTTCAGTTTGGGTAGTGCTGATGAACCTACAGTCTCTGAGGCACTTCGTTCTTCGGAAACAGAAGAATTGAGGGCTGCGATGGCAAGGGAGATAGTCTCGCTGAAAAAAGTACCACACATGGGAAGAGGTGTCACCTCCTGTGGGCGGAAGATTTGTTGACACTAAATGGGTCTTAAAGAAGAAGCTGGATGAGCGCGGTAACCTCATCAAATTTGAAGCTAGGCTTACTGCTTGAGGATTTACACAGGTCCTGGGACTTGACTATGATAAAATGTTTTCAGCTGTTGTCCGTACCGATACCCTGTGCCTTCTTCTCACCCATGCGATTTAGCATAATCTTCAGGCTACGCAATATGATATTGAATCAGTATACCTCAATGCCCCCCTTGATGATGAGCTTCATATTTGGCCGCCTTCCATGGTATTAGTCCCTACTGGAAAAGTCCTCCACCTTCGTAAGAGTATCTATGGACTTAAACAAGCGGCTCGGTGCTGGGGAAAGACTTTAGCAGCTGTCTTAAAAAAGCGGAGATTCGTTCGCTCCATAGCAGATCCAGCCCTCTATATCAACCACTGATCCAATGAGTTTTGAGGTGTCCATGTCGATCACTTACTCTTTGTGGCACAAGATGAACACAATTTTTCTAACTGGTTAGGCAAGCACTTTACTGTTAACAATCTAGGAAAGTCGCGCTACCTACTCTCTGTCGAGCTTGAGCGGAGTAGTAACAGTATCTCGCATTCCCAAGTTGCCTATATCTGTCGTATTACGAGCAAATTTCTACTCTCGGGAGCCAAACTACTAGCTTCACCACTTTCTCCATCAGAACGCCCTCTCAAACGCGATGAGCTTGAGTCTACCGCTGACCTGAAGGATTACCAGTCAGCTATTGGAAGTCTCTTATATGCAGCTATCATTACCAGGCCCGATATCCTCTTCAGTGTTTGCTGTCTCTCACAATTCCTCTCCGATCCATCAGAAAGCCATATGCGAATGGTGAAGAACATCTTTCGGTAACTGGCGCATACCGTTGACTTCAAACCTACCTACTAATGACAGAAAGAACGGTCCCCAAGCTTGCTCTCAGTTTACAGCGATTTATCCTATAACAATTCTCTCAGCGATCGGCACAGTTTTGCTGGCTCTGTCACGTTTTATGTAGGATGTGCAATTGCTTGGTGCTGCATGAAGCAGGGAGTGGTAGTGCTATCTACCACTGAGGCAGAGTATATTGCTTTGACATCTGCTGCCCAGTCACTTGCCTGGGTACAAGGCCTTCTACAAGAGTTAAGAATATCCGATCCGAAATGGAAACCAACTCTCTATGGTAACAATATTAGGTCCCACTTTCTTACCCGCAATGCCTCACTCCATCGACGCTCCAAGCACATTGATGTATGCTACTACTACATCTGGGAGCAGTATGAGCAAGGTCATTTCGAGTTTGAGTATGTTAGTGGAAAGGAAAACCCTGCAGATCTATTTACAAAGGCTCTCTATGGAGATCGTCTCTCCTAGGTTTGTTTACGTTGTTTCGTTTAGTTTATTATTTTCATTGATTTCTTACAGCCTAGTACCATAGATATATGTTATTTCCTATATGTAATTTTCTTGTTTTACTACTACTGAACCCTCAACTGGGGAGTGTGTTGAAACCTGTTGGTGCAGCCGTTGATTCTGTTACTATTTTACTTGTCCATCCTGCATTAGTTTTGTTTCTGTTTTGTTTTATCAACAACATCTGGAACACTCTTGTTACTGACTATTAGTAGCCTGTATCATATGAAGGAAAAGTTTTTCTAGTGGTCTTTTATGCTTTATTATTTTCCTAGGATAAAAGTACAATGTATTTCCTTCTTGCTTTATGCAAAGAAAACGAGCCTTTCATGCAATCACTATCGTCGCTCTCTTATTTTGTCTTTATAGTCAATTTACAATTACTGCTTCGTCATGCCTAAAGAAAAGAGAAATCCCTGAACCCAGTCCATCATGTACTTGAATAGTCCAAGATAAATGGTATGTAGCAAATCTGACTGGTGTTCAAATGTGTGGGTACGGCACTATCTTAATAACTTTGTACAAAAGTACGACACAGCAGCGAGAGTATACTGTGCGCACGCTAAGCGAGGAGGAATTTTGTATGAAGGTAGATTGGTAGTAGTTCTTGTCCTTAATTCTCTTAAGCGAGATGGGTGATAACCTCTATTTATACAGGTGCGCATCCTTCGCGTAACTAAGAGGAAATGTAAGGGAAAACATAAGTGTTGACGTGTTTGACCGCAACATAAGTAGGAAAAAGAGAAGTGCAAATGTGTTTGACCCTAAAGAACTGCCAAGGAAATCCCATAAAACATGCATAAATCTGAGGTGGTGTGAATGGATAATTAAAACATAATTGTAAATCAAATGACCGATGACCGTGCATGATGATGCATAAAATGTAGGAAATAAACCCAAACACCAGATAAGAAAAGCACGCCATAATCCCCTAATCGTATCATGAAATATCAATGAAATATACGTAATACATACTCTGCTGTAGTAATGTCTGTAAACTAGAAATAATACTAAGTAGAGGAATATACGATATTATCAAGCAGAATATACATATGAAATGAATTAGAAAATTCAACACTTCCCCTCATTATCTACAGCTCAAAAGTCCCATTAACCGTTCGTGTACCGGTTTTCCTAAGATTTTTGTACAGATGTCGGCGAGGTTATCGAAGGAGGCAACCTGCAGGAGCGTGAATGAGTCATTATCGATTTCTTCCCGCATTTTGTGGTAGTGTATATCGCTGTGTTTCGTTCAGTCGTTTAGCTGGTGGTTTCTCGCGAGAAAATTTGCGCCGGTATTATCTGCATGTAAAGCGATCAGTAAGTCGAGACAGATATCTTTGAGACCCTTTCGGAACCATTGGATTTGTCTTGCGGCAAGTGACATGGCGACGTATTCGGCTTCGGTTGTTAATAGTATGACTGATGTTTGTTTCTTCGAGCGTCAGGAGATGCATGCACCATTCAGAAGTACAATGTATCCCGAAAAAGAACGGCAGGTATGGAGGCAAGCGGCGAAGTCAGCGTCAACGTAGGTATCGATAGCGTTTGTCACGTTGTAGGGGTAGAAGAGTCCAATGTGTTTTGTTCCGATAACATATCGAAGGACGTGTTTAGCGGCCTTGAGGTGTTGTTCGGTAGGGCAAGCAGAAAATTGTGAGAGGAAAGAAATGGTGTACGCTAGATCGGGTCTTGTGCCAGTAGTCAGATACATAAGTGATCCTATCATCGATTGGTAATTGGAGGGGTCTGGAATGCGTGTGTTTTTGGTCCCTGACGTAAGTTGAATGCCTTTTGGTAAGGGTGTAGAAACCCTATTAGAGTTTTCCATTGAGAATCATTTGAGGACTGACTTGATGTATTGCTCTTGGGTAAGATGTAGCCTGTCTAGTGTGTATGCGATGTGCAAGTTGAGTAAGAATGTGGCTTCCCCCAGGTCTGTAATCTCGAATGCCGTTTTCAGGTCTTCTATGAGAGATGTAGCTGCGGAGGTATCGGCTGCGTAGATAGCGATGTCGTCAACGTAAATCGAAACATTGATATCGTGTTTATCGTGAACAAACATGCATGGGTCGCGGGATGATGTCGTAAATCCTCTGGAGGTCAAGAATCTGGCAAAGAGAGCATACCATTCGTTTGCAGATTGCCTAAGTCCATAGAGACATCGGTTAAGCTTCCATACTTTGCCTTCGTCACCGAACCCAGGTAACGGTCGCATGTGAACTTCTTCTTTCAATTCGCCGGAGAGGAAAGTGGATTTGACATCGAATTGTCGCGGTCGCCATTTGTTATTAGCGCATATCTGGAGGAGGAAGCGGAGTGATTCATAACATATGACGGGGGCAAAGGTTTCTTCGAACTCGAAGCCAGGGATTTGACCAAACCCCTTAGCGACAGCTCTTGCTCGATACCTTTCTAAGGTGCCAGTAGCGTTTCTTTTAACTCTGTAAACCCACTGACTTTCAATTGTTTTCCGTCCAATCAGTTTATCAACAATATCAAAGGTTCTATGCTTCTCGAGCGCCAGAATTTCATAGTCCATAGCTGAGGTCCACTGGTCACGGTAGGGGCTGTTTATAGCTTGGTGATAAGTGGTAGGGTCCTCGTCTGGCATTTCGGTAGCATTTCTACCATATCGAACCGGTGGGCGTGAAACTCGTCCAGACCGAGTCCTGATTCCTTCTTCGGGTTCCGCTGGTTGTTCCTGTTCATGGGCAGGTGGTTCCGGAGTTGGAGAAGGAGGTGCGGGATTCTCGTAGTCTTCTGGATGTTCTGGTGGTGGAGGTGGATGGACTTCGACATCTGGTAATGGTAAAGGTTGGTCGTCATCTTCTATTTCCTGAGGCTTGTCGCGAGGTTGCGAGGCTGTCGAGAAAGAGGGAAGCGTAACGGTCGCAAAGGTCTTCGATGTATGGGCCAGTTGTCTTGGATCCGATGGTCCAGTCGGGTCAAGCGGTATAATTGTCTTCGTTGTCCAATGGATTTGTCTTGTTTCGGAGATCCGATGTTGCGATGGTATATATATCTGGTATATTTTGTCGGAGGAGGTGTAACCAACAAGATATCCTTCCCAGGCCCGGGGCTGTAGCTTCGTTCCAGGTTTTGTTTTCTCCTCTGGTATATGGATGTCGCATTTGGTCCTGTATGGGCGCAAGTGATTGATCAACGGCTTTGTTTTGTAGATAGCTTCATAGGGCGTTGAGTTTCCTATGGCTCGGTTAGGGAGTCTGTTCCTAAGGTAGACGGCGGTGGAGACTGCTTCGGCCCAAAGGCTAAGGGTAAGTCCAGTCAACATTGAGTGTGTCGATGTGATGATGGTATGGTTGTACCATTCGTCAACACCATTAGATTCGTGTGAGTAAGGAGGGGTCTTATCATGCACAATTCCATGCTTCTGAAACAGTGTAAGCATCTTGTCATTGATGTACTCGCCTCCATTGTCAGTACGGAATCTTTTGATGGTAGTAGAATCCTGGGTTGTTCTTTTGTTAATGAACTGTTCGAACACTTATACCGTGTCGGACTTCGCTTTTATGGTGTAGATCCATGCATAGCATGCGTTGTCATCGATACAGGTGACAAAGTACCAGGTGTTGCCAAAGGAGGGTTTCGAGAATCGTCCCTTAAGGTCGGAGTGAATTAGCTCGAAGGGTGTGTCACATCGTTTCTCAGTTGATTTGGGTTTTGACTTAGTTGACTTCGAGGTGATGCAGGTTTCGCATTGCCAGTCCTTCGGAATGGTAGGAATAGTGGGAGAGTCGGAGTAGTGGTCGGCTTTGAGGTATTGCGGCGATGGATGTCCGAGGGCTTCATGCCACTCTTGGTAAGTCATCTTATTTGCCGTCTCTTTTTCCTCTTGCCCAACATAGTCCTGTCCATCAAGCTTTCCCCATAGAACCTCGGTTTTATTTTCCCTAAAAACATATGTATCCTTCCCAGAACTCCGCAAAGAAAAACCTTTTCCCAAAGAAATGATAGTGCGCCACGACAAGAAGTTACTAGAACCCAACTTAGGAACCCAAAGAACCCGTTGTAGAAAGACAGAGGCTGTCTGGCCATCAGATGTTTTGGCCTTAAGCTCCACTGTTCCATGGCCGCATGATTCTATTACTGAATCATCGCCTAACTTAACAGTGCCTTGTGAAGGTTCGAAGTTTATAAGAAGGTCTAGGTTCGAAGTCATCTGTGAGCTTGCGCCTGTATCGATAACCCATTGATTCAGGTAAGGAGTCTTTTGCATAGGAGGTGAGGAGGTAGAGGTACTGACTAGTTTGGATGTCTCTTCCTTTCCAATCTTAGCCGAGTGTCTGGCTCTGTCCTTCTTTCGCTTCTTGTTGTCGGCCTTGAGCTTGTTACACTCATTCCAGGAGTGACCTTCGCTGCGAGCAGAGGGGTAGTGCTTTTTGCAGTAGGAGCATTCCTTCGTCTCGGCCGGTTGCCGGCGGACCGTATCGCGAGCCTTTCCCTTTCCTTTGACATTGGCGCTTTTATACGCCTTATCGTCCTCAGAATTAACCGAGGATTTCAGGTCCAACAGTTTGGTGTAGACATGATTGTAGGTAAGGTCCTCCTTGGTTTGGAGGTTGTCGACAATGTTGCTCATCGATGGAGGCAGGGAACGGAGGTGAACGGTGGCTTTGGCTTCGGTTAACTCCAATACTGATTTAAAAACAAACGGTAGGGCGTATCGGTCGGTTTCCGAAGCAGAGGAGCAACGAAGTTGCATTCGATTCCATAGGGTATCGTACTTGTTGATGTGGTCCGGCATAGGTTCGGATCTATCGTACTTGCAATTGAGGACCGCGTTTAGCTGGTCAAAGAAGGTGGCGGTATTTTCATGAGCGAATTTATCTTCGAAGTCTGTCCAGATGGCGGGTGGTGTCTTGTAGGTGGCCAGCAAGATAAGCCATTTTGAATCGATCATTTCGAGGAAGTAGGCCGAGGCCCACTGGTAACGATGGCGGAAAGAATCTTGAGCATCTTCATCATTATCTGTTCCAGTAAGTGCTCCTGCTTCCGGTAATGTTTCTTCTCCTCTTACTATGTCCCAACAATTAAATAAGGTGACAACATATTCTGATATATCACGCCACGTTCTGTAGTTTTCTGGGCCCATGAGCTTTGGGATTGAGCTCAGTTTGTAGGCAGGTGCCCAGTCTCGCTTGGAGTTAGCGGCATGATTTTGCGGCGGCAGGTTTGCAGGGCCTGCAGGATCCATTGGTGGAGGTAGAGGCGGTGCGCCCGGTGGTAATGCAGTTGGATCAGTAGGAGGAGGAGCCGGAGGGAATGGAGGTATGGGAGGGAGAGGAGGTTGCTCGAGTTCTTCTTGGGAGAGGTCGTCGTGTGATGGAAGTGGGGGTTGTCCGAAGGTATCGGACATGCAAAAAATTGGTTATTTTGCTTTTAACTTATGTTAAAAATCTTCGATCACTGTTATTAACCACCACCCCCGTTGGCCAGCACTTCCTATACTAGTGAAAGCCTGTTTGCAGAATATCCCGGTTGCACCTGGGGTCCACTGAATTTCGCCAGCAGGGTCTGATTCAGGCTTCCAAAAGGTTGAGCAGTACGGGAAGGGTAATGGAGGCCCACGTGAACGGTGCCTAAGGAAAGAAGAGGATTAGGAGGGAACGAGTGGCAGATTCGGCTTTTAAGCGAGCGGGAATGCCAAGAAGGTTTCGCCGAGAAAATTTCATGCCGAGGAAATAAAGTTTTGTTTTTGAAGAAAGTTTCAGTTTGACCAATGTTTTCGGCTGAAATGAATTTGTTTCGCTTCGAGGTAGAAATGTTTCACGTCGGGTGAAATGTTTCAATCGTCGTAGGTAGAAAGCGTGTAGGTGTACGTCGTATAGTTATAGAGGCACCGGGCTCATAACCTGTTCAAATATGTGGGTATGGCACTATCTTAATAACTTTGTATGAAAGCACGACACAGTAGCGAGAGTATACTGCGCGCATGCTAAGCGAGGAGGAATTTTGTATCAAGGTAGATTGGTAGTAGTTCTTGTCCTTAATTCTCTTAAGCGAGATGGGTGGTAATCCCTATTTATACAGGGGCGCATCCTTCACGTAACTAAGAGGAAATGTAAGGGAAAACATAAGTGTCGACATGTTTGACCGTAACATAAGTAGGAAAAACATAAGTGCGAACGTGTTTGACCCTAAAGAACTGCCAAGGAAATTCCATAAAACATGCGTAAATCTGAGGTGGTGTGAACGGATAATTAAAACATAATTGTAAATCAAATGACCGATGACCGTGCATGATAATGCATAAAATGTAAGAAATAAACCTGAACACCAGATAAGAAAAGTACGCCATAATCCCCTAATCGTATCATGAAATATCAATGAAATATAGGTAATACATACTCCGCTGTAGTAATGTCCGTGAACTAGAAATAATACTAAGTAGAGGAATATACGATATTATCAAGCAGAATATATATATGAAACGAATTAGAAAATTTAACAACTGGTGCAGATTGGACGCCGAAGCATGAGGAAGTCCATGAAAAACGTTTTGCACTACCTTGATGCCAATGCATGAACGGTTCCATGGGCTGCCTCCGAGTCTGAGTACATGACGCTATCCAGACTATCTTGTTCCAGAACATCATATTTCACATAATCCCAGGTGGGATATGGTTGCTTTTTGCCTGAACCTAACTTATCCACAGGGATCTCGCATTTAGGACAGGTGTTCAATCTTACACCATGTAGCATAATGTTTTCCATGTGGTCTGCAATCTATGTGGCCAGGATAGAGAAGCAGCGCCGAACTTGGCTGTCTGCACACTCAATCGAGATGCTGTGGAGCGCTGCGTCATGTAAGGCCTCGAGAATGAGTTCAAATACTGCTTAGAGTGTGTCGGTATTGATTTGTCTCTGGAGTTCATTCGCGGAAGAAGACTTTGGTAACTTGGGCGGGACTGGCAGGAGCCCAGGATGGAGACCTGCCATTGATTCAGGCTTGTTATGCCTAGTCGACGGAAGATTTCCAACAGTAATATATACGGGCCAAGCCTTCTTATCCCCAGAGAAGTTGCTAAAATGCTCTGATCGGACATCCCAATAATCGGAACAACAGTCGCACTTGGCGGGAGCGTTTCCTGGACCAGTTAACCGGCGTTCACATGACTGATGAGAACTGGGTAATTTACTTGGACATCCCACCACCAATCTGCGGTATGAATTTCCGTGTACACCTTCTGTCCATTGTAGTTATGCTCCCGTCGCAGCGTGAAGACCAAATCATCTCTGTATGCTGCCTGCCACAGAAGATATCTGATGCAGTCTAGTATGTTCCGATAGTAAAACAGCAAAGGTCTCTTGCCGTTGTCAACTTGGCCTTCGAACCAGCATAGATATTGTCCATGTGGATCTAACAATCGCAGGTGGTTCTCAAGCGTAGGCATAGAGCTATTGCCAGCTGAGGCTGAATCCCCAAGACAACGTGAAAAGTATTCATTAATTCGTGACTTTCATACCTTGCTCTGAATAAACCAAGATGCAATCTTGAATCCGTGTACACTCGTGAAGCGTACCCATGGATCCTTGATTACATTGCTGTGCTCCTCCTTAAATCCTATCACATCTCTAATAGATCACCCAGTAAGTGGATAATATGCCGTTTTGATGGCATCAGGGGATCGGTAGTCAGTATTGAGTGCTTCCACATCAGGGACATGCGCAGGATTCGGGGCGTATCCACTTGGACCTGAGTCAGATTCATAATCGGAATCGATCAGATTATTCTGTCCAAGAAGGCCACCGTCATCGTCCTGTTCAGATTCTATACAGAGCAGAAGCTGGTGTACTAGGCCGGACGTGAGAACAGCATCCTGGCTGGCATGTGCTATTCATAGGTACTTCTCGTAAGGACCTGAGGAGGCACATTTGTGGTGGCAGAATAAACATTTGATAGGCATAGCTTGAGGTAACGTAGTGAATTGAGGAAAGCCAACCTGAATGTATATGATGTATGGCCCAAAGGGAATGTTCACGCGTAATGGTGTGTTGAAACGCAGGTCAAGGGGTTTGGGTGCTTGAAGATGCAGCTAACATTGAAGTGACTTAGTGCAGGTGCACGTGACATGACATTAGAAGTATTCTCTGATTACTACTTTCAAAGCAGCAGAAAATCTCTCCAGATCTGTTCAATAGTGATCCAAGATGTGGTTTGAACGTGTACAATGGGGGTCCACAGTTCGAGAGTCTAACGTCTGAAGTCTAAATTACCCAATGATCAAGGAAATGATTTCAAGACTGGTTCAAGATTCCTATAAGTACTCCGACTCTGATATATAAAGTGAATTGATCGGGGTTGAAGGGAGATCATACCAACTGAAATATCTACAACAACACTGTATTCCACATACACAGCGCTCACCATATCAACCTTCTCACTGCAGAGAATCTGACAACATGGCGCCAAAGAACAGCAATCTTTGGTACATCCACAATCCAAATTCTACAAATATACAAAAAGGTCTGTCAGGACAGGAGCACCAGTCGAGCAGGGTCTACATACTTCTAGCCATTTCTCTTACTGGGCAGCTTAATCCTCACTGTCCAGGCGCCTAGCGTATAAATCAATATAAGACTTCTCTTAACTTTGGAACTGCTCAAGATGACCCTGTCTATAAGGCATGGCGCAACGCCGTCAAAGATCAACTGTAAGCAAGGAACTTTAAAGATATCAACTCTTTGCCCAACAGGGATTTCCGCGAGATTTGAGAGAGGATGAGGAGATTGTGCCCAGCATGCGATTTACTCGTAACAGCAGATACTGCGAATAACATACAAAGGATTCAGGAGATAGATGATACTACCATTCAACTCATTAAGGACACAGGAAAACAACTCACACATACCATTCTGACTAAACATGATGGGAACCAGGAGCCTGCTGCGCCGCAAATTGACCCACAGCATATTATTGTTGACGAGACCTTGCGGCCACCTGGAGCTCCGCCTCACTGGGATCCAGCTGCGGAAGCAGGGCCGAGTCAGTCTCAAGCCCCTGCTCAGCAAAGGACACCGGATGGCGAAGATGGCCCGATAGCAGGTCAAGGGCTTGTACTGCGAGGTGCCCATGCAGAGGGCGTCCCAGAAGAGTGTACCCCAGCCCACTGGTACCCGGGACTATGGGCGCCCAAGGCAGGAGCCTCCAAGGCAGGGCGCCAGAATGCACCTCAACACCCAACCCGTAAACGGGGTCTCGGTAGTCAAGCTGGACTGGCCCAAGATGAAGCACAGACTGCCATAGACAGGGCTGATATCTAAGATCATGGCAATCACTATGACCACCCTACAGGAATGAAACGGGTACTGCACGGTCTCCCAGAGCGACCACCAGATGACGGCGAGGGCGATCCTCGAGCACGGCCCCCAGAACATGTCCTCACAGGACATCAGGCTTATCGCGGTAAGTCCCATCAATGTCGTAATTCTCCAGCTGAAGTGGTCCCTCAGACACATCCACCAAATGCCCCAGAACAATTTAATCCCTTGTCAGCAGGTTCGTTAGTTCTCCAAAGTTGCTAGATTCAAGCACTTACTTACAAACATCGACTTTGTACATTGGAACATGCTACTTGGACGCCCACATGCAGTACGTATTGTTTGAGTCCATCCATCAAGACGTGCACAGGGCCTACACGGTGAGAATGAGAAGATAGCGAGTGGACTACCAAAGTATTGTTCCCTTTATTGGTGTCCGCTCTATGTCCATGAAGTTAAATTCGGTGAATTAGAAACCGGGGATATGTAAGGATTATGTACTAGGATTAGGAGCTGGCTTCCATTGCGCCATACCTGCTATATCCTTGATGCCACAAGTGAAGGGCGCAGAATGCTCCGGGAGTTCCCTGGTGACCCTCTATCATTAGTAGAATTTATCTTCATTGCCACAAATGAAACTCTCCGGACATGGCTGCTATCGAACCTGGTATATGAGGACCGGCTAGATCACCTAGTCTACTGTTACCGGGATCATGGAGATGTGCCACCAGAGATGCCTGCATTGAGGGGGCAACCATATTGGTTAGAAGAGGTGGTGAGTCGGATAGCTTGAGGTCAGGCCGCACAGGTAGGTCAGACGCAATTCCAGACATCTGAGCAGGAATCTGCGGCAAATTCCAGATCTGCTACAGCCGGTGATAGCAGGCCGACTAAGGAGCTGCTTGAACAACTAGAACTGCATCAACCCCATGAGAGTGCGATGCTGTCCTTCTCCAGCTCAGCCGTACACAATATTCAACCTGAGGAACACTTGGGAGACATGAAATCAAGGAATCAATTTTTAAAGCCCCTGGTGGTAGGACCAGAGGAGTCTCTTGCAAATCCTGGACTTCTGAAACTTAAATTGCTGAGTCTCCTGAGTGGTCAACAATTGTGCCGTCCAATGCTCCCTCCACAGGAGAACAAGAAGGTCTGGAAGTGCCGTGCTTCGAGTCCTCTGGAAAGTGCTAGTTAGTACATGGGACAGAAGCGATGGCTCCTGGGCTACTGTGACGGGGACGCATCAGATAGAGATATGAAAGATTGGACTGCCAGCCGATAGGCATTTGATGTCGTATGCACCTAAATATAAAATGTTAGTGTTTAGATTTATCATTCCTGGCTTTTCCTTACCAAGATAGATATACACACATTGTGTTGTTTTATATAGGTTTTTGTGCATGTCTTCGTTCACCATGGAGTGTAGGAGGGCACGTTGGATCTAGCCAACTATTGGCCGGGGCGATGTAACGCTGTCACACATGCGGTACATCGGCAGGGTTATGGGTTATCGGGCAGTATCTGCAGCTGTTAAAGAGCACCCTGTATAACGTATTCACACCGGGGCTCTAATCACGCTGCTGAGTACAATAGGAGTAGGGTCTTCTCTGCCCGAGAGTAACGGTCCTAGGCTCGTTAAGGGAGGCTTCGGTGGTGTACTAGGGAGAATAAAGATAACCATTCAACCGAGTGTACTATTAGAATACTGTCTGTTGAAGTCTGGTGTTTCCAGAGTGGAAAACGGCGGTCTTTTTAAGTACATGTGTTTGAGTGTAATCATGAATTCTCACTCATGGTCTTACTCAATCAAAACATAAAAATAACCAAGAATCAACCAATACTTAAAATAAAACATAAAACAAACTAAGTATCAACTAATACTTAAGACACAACATAAAACAAACTAAGTATCACTCGATACTAAAAACAAAACATAAAACAAACTTAACCAAGTACTAGCTCTGGTTACACCATACCCGACAGGCAACCATAGGGATGGGAGCTATAGCAATTGGGTCGGGCTATCTACTATGATAACTCTAGACCTACGTGATGTAGATTCCACACGTTACGGTAAAGGATCGTCATTTATCTCAATAGCTATTCGAGAGGCATAAACTACTGAATTGGTGGAATTTCGCTGTGATGCCTAGTGATCTGCTGGCGCCTCTTTATCGCATACTTACGCCTTACTTGATACTGGGACGCCGTGACTTACGGTCTCTGGCGCCATGATAAGCAGAAAAGCCAGGGGCCATCAATATGGTGTCTCGTTTAGAGAACAACCCCAACGTATAAGCTGACTCCCTTCCACCCCTTGTCTGATCTACCCCTCTCCTCGTTCTCCCACTCACTTCCTCCTATCCTTGTTCTCCCCCCCACTCTCCAACAAACTCCACTCATTCAGTTTGCTACGTCCCGGCGCACATCATCCCCAGTTGAGTCCTTTTTTCTTTTCAACGCTCACTAAATCCATGACATCCCCAAATGGCCGCCATGCCCCTACCTAAGACAAAACCCACGTCGTCTGCAAAGGAAAAGTCAGTATAGATATTCCCCCTGCGGTGGAGCCACCAAAGCTAATATTCTACCAGGGGTCCTGCCCTCCAATTGTGCTCTGAGGACCCGGCCAGTGGCAAGCGCCGAAAGATCCTTATGCGTGCGGCAGCTCTAGCGGTGGAATCTGAAAGAACGTAAGTAAACCCTCCTATCAAACAGTCTGGATGATGGCGTCAACAAGGACAGAGCAAGCTAATAATGATGCGTCTATACGCAGTCGTCATCAGGCATCCAGTGAGCGGCCTGCATTCACACCAGCTGTAGAGGACTCCAAGTAAGTCAACCCCAAGACAGCGAATGACAGGATCGGAACTAACATACATCCGTCTTCTAGAGGTCGCTTTAGCGACATTGCTTTTGAACAAGTTGGTACGGTTTCCCAGACCCGGGCCGCCCCAGCAAAGCATACCTCTCGTGGCACGACCAGGTGAAGGCCTACATCACCGCGCTTGCATGGGACCCCAACAAGCTTACCGATACGCAATTGGAGTCAGGCCTGGTGTTTGCCTGCTCCCGCCCCACTGCTTCAATTCAGGTTGAGTTGCTGATAAAGCAATATCGCACCAATGCCATTATTTAGCTCGATCATCAGCTGAAGCTCTTGGTCAAGGACATGGCCAAGAAGCTTCAGACGATAATTGAGTGTTGCAACGGGGAGGAGGAGAGTGGGGATGGCGTAGCAGAGGAAAGCATGAGTAAGTAATCTTCGCCATGCATATTGAGTTTCAATAGTACTTACAGATTTCACTAGTGGCTACAATTGATTGGACCTCCCCTTATTGCCCTCGGGTGATAAGGATCCACATCGTGCACCAGACAGGTGCGCCCCCGGTGGAGCATCTGTTCTGAGATTACCCCTGGTACTCCCCTGAGCAGGGCGAGGGTGTGGCCAAGAGTATCCTCTCATCCATGAGCATGAGAGATCTGCTGGGGATGGTTTTGCCACAATGAGTGGAGGAGGCCATCGGTTACCCCCGGTATCTTCTCGGTGCGACTGCTCACAGTTCCAGTGCCTTGTGCCGGGACCCCACAAAATCTCTCCCTCTCTCCGATATTATCGTCTTGTATGGAGATGAGGACATCTAGACGTGGCTCCTAGTAAACCAGCGGGAGGCTAAAGATTCGTTGGATATGCTGATGATGGAGTCCTATGAGGAGGGGGTAGAGAGGTAGACACCCGAGCCTAGACACGGTCAACATCCCTTCTTTGACCGGAGTCTTTGGGATCGCCCGGTCTGGGAGTGAGATCCGGTGGAGGCCATGCAAGAGGAGGAAATCAAGTTTGAGGGGGAGGAGGAAGAGGAGGGTCCCGCGATCCCGGGCCTCGAGATAGTTTCTTTTGATGATATATATTTCAAAATCTATACTGTGTACAGCTAGCTTGAGCAAAAACTCCAGAGCTAACTACCCGTATAGGACTATGCACCGTGCTCCCGAGAATCTCAAACCATGTCAGAGAGTGAATCTTTCCCTGAATCTGACACACCTCGGCGCGGACCTGCTATTGCATGTGGGCGTTCTCACTCCGCCCTGCATTCTGTGTCTCGTTACTCCAGATCCCCGGCCCCCATGGCACAAGCAACCAGAACAACCAGCCAGCTATCTGTTTCTACCCGGGTACCAATGCCGCAATGAAGTGTGATTCCAGCTGCCGTGTCTAGTGGGCACCAAGAATGGCTTCGCCAGGAACAGGAAGGGCCTTTCCATCAGCATCCCCAATGTCTCTCCCCTCACCGCCTCCAAAGTTCCCAAGGTCGGGGCCCCCAAAGTCCCTCCCATCAGCACCTCCAAAGTCTCCCCCTCAGCGCCTCCAAAGTCTCTCCCATCAGCGCCCCTGAAGTCCCTCCTGTCAGGGCCCCTAAAGTCCCTCCCGTCGCCACCCCCAAAGTCCCTCCAGTCGCAGGACCCCAAGTCCCTGCCATCAGCACCCCCAAACTCCCTGCCATCAGTGCCCCCAAAGTCCCTCCCATCGCTACACCCCAAGTCCCTCCTGTCAGTGCTCCCAAAGTCCCTCCCATCACCGCCCCCAAAGTCTCTCCTGTCAGTGCCCCTAAAGTCCCTCCCATCGCTGTCCCCAAAGTTCCTCCCGTTGCGACCCCCTAAGTCCCTCCTTGCAGGCTGGCTCTGCGCCTTCTGTGCCTTTGGAGGAAGAGAAGCTTCGGTCGATGCAAGATCTCCTGAAAAACAAGCCATGGATGGCTGAGTTCCTACAGGATCCAAGACTTGTGTCTAGCACCCATGCATCCGGAGCTGACAAGGCTGGCCCCCAGCGCATTGAACAAGGCTATTGGTATAATGGCACTTCTGTCACCCCAGCCATTGGCACTGCTGAGACCGACTGGCCCCTGACTCCCAGTGCAGTTGCTACTCTTCCCTGAGATCCTGTCCCCCCCTGGCGCCTGATACACTCCCGCTCTCTTCCTCCTCTCTCTCTGCTCCTCTCTGTGCCACCACTCTTGCCGGTCTGACAAGCCCCCCCCATGCGCCAAATATTGCCGCGACTCCTAGCTCCCCAACTGTGATGACGCCTAAAGGACAGAAGAAAGGAGGAAAGGCAAAGAAGTGAGAAGGAAAGAGTAGGGTAAATAGCAATACCGCTAGCCGCGAAGACGTGACTCTGACCCTCCAGGCGCCCTGGCACGGAGCACGTCGGCTTTCCAGCGACTGATACGCATCTTGTCACTTGCTTTTTTCTTTTTTTTCTTTTTAGGCTAGCTCTGTAACGTGTTCATGCCAGGGCGCTAGTCACGCTGCCATGTACAATAGGGGCTAAGTGTTTCTCTGCCAGAGAGTAACAGGTTTGGGCTCGCTAAGAGAGTCTTCGGTGGTGTACTAGGAGAATAAAGATAACTGTTCAACCACGTAGATTAGAATACTGTCTGTCGAAGTCTGCCATTTCCAGAGTGGAAAATGGCGGCCTTTTCAAGTACATGTATTTGAGTACGATCATGAATTCTCACTCATGTTCTTACTCAATCAAAGTGTTGTATGGAACGAGTATGTTGGTATCATTCTTGTATATGTGATGGTTGGAATTGGTATGGGAATGCTGTTGTTGTGAAGGGCGGAATTTGAAGAATGTTAATCAGCATTCAAGGCAGGAATGGGAATGGGAGGCTGGATTCTTGCAATCCGGAAGGCTGTGCTGGACTAGGAGATTTGTATTTATTGTCTGTTATGGCTGTCGCTCTATGTATAGCAAATTGAGTCGATATAAGGGTTCATTCTGGCTTTCAGGTTATGAGCCCGGGGGTTCTACTATACTGTTAGCATATCTGATACTATAACGCTCCTACACTTCACTACTTTACTACTTTGCTACTTTCTCTTCCACTGCATTATCTTCAAGTCCTGCCTTTCTCGTCTTTCAATGGCTCAAGAAACCTCCTCAGTCACGTTCAACCATCCTGGTTACCGCTCGACCGTTTTCAATCCTGTGACAGGATCAACTGCGGCTTATACCGGAGATACTAGTGTTTATCGCTGCAAGTATGGTGAAACAAGCAAGTTGACTCACTATAATTACTCTCGTTGGAAACGGGATATTGAGTTCTTTCTGCAAGCTGATGCAGCTCTGGGTATTGTGTTGGGGGATGAGGTTCACCCAGGTGGTCGTGGTGCTGGTGGAATAGACTTTGAGCGTCGTTCTGGCAAGGCAGCTGCAATTCTTAACGCTGCTTGCCATAGCTCAGTTAAGACTTATATTAATGGGATGAGAGATCCTCATTTAATGTGGGAAGAACTAAAGACAAAATTAGACACATCGAATACACGGGCTGGTCGTACAACAATACTCCGCCATTTCAACCAAATGCGACCTACGTTAAACTCCGGCTCTACGATCGCAGAGTATATTACGAGGCTTCTTGATTGCCGGCAAGAGCTAGAGGGGTCTGAGCAAGCGATCCAGGATGAGACCTTTATCACCCACCTTATTACGACTCTACCATCTGAGTGTAACTCGATCGTTGATATCATTACCCATCAGCCTATCGAACGGCAGACCGTGGACTACGTGATCGCTACCCTGGTTGAATGGGAGACCTCTGTACGCAACAGAAAGCAAGAAGTAGGATCCAATGCAACTATAGGAAGCACTATGGTTTCTGGAAATGCGCTGCATGTAGGCAGACAGCAAGGGCGCTTTCTGCGGCGGGGGCCAGGACCGGGTTATCGTGGACGGTATCGACAAGGACGGCAGTTTCGGCCCAATCATCTAGCACCAAATACGAACTCATCAAATGCTGAGCCTGTTACCTGCTGGTTTTGTAACAAGAAGGGTCATCGACAAGCGAACTGCTTTGCAAAAAGACGTGCAGATAGACTTCATACCGATTCCCAGTACCCGTCCTCCAATAAGCGATACACATCCAATGCACCTGACGAGTCCGCCTTCGCCTCTGTTAAGGCATTGATGACCAAAGTAGTATCCAGAACATCCTTCACCTCTAAGTCAATTTGGATAATTGACTCCGGTGCCTCTAATCATATGTGTTCCGATATCCGATCCTTTTCTACCCTCAAGCGACTACCGGAACCGATCAGGATCTCTTTGGGTGATGGGTGTGAAGTTTACGCTTTCTCCTCTGGCCAAATTTCTCTCCATCTCCCGGCACTTACGGTTTCTATTTATGCCCTTTTTATACCTTCTCTTACCTATAATCTACTTTCTGTCAGTCAACTTGCTCTTGGTTCTCAGTACTCGGTCTTTTTTGCAGGCCAACATTGTTACCTGGCGGATAATAGTAAAAGAAAGGAGCCCTATCTTCTGGGACAATTAACAGATGGCCTATTCCAATTGTGTTCTACATACCAGAAACGGAGTAACCGGAGGTTCGAATCGATTACAGTCAATACCCTACTCCTCGCCAAAGTTCCACTTCAGCTTTGGCATGAGAGACTTGGTCATCTCAATATCGATTCGATTAAGGCGCTTGTTCCTTCGGAGCTGTATAGCATCTCCGAAACAATGTCACAAGTTTGTGATATCTGCATGAAAGCGAAGCTGCAGCGGCAGATCGAAAGAACTCCAGTCCAGCGAACAACAAAGCCATTCCAACTCATACACTCTGACCTGTGTGGCCCAATCCTACCGGAGTCAATTTCTGGCTTTCGCTACTTTATTGTCTATATTGATGATTATTCGCGTTCTGTGTGGGTCTATTTCTTAAGATCCAAATCTGCAACGGAAGTGGTTTCCGTGTTTCAAGAGTTTAAAGCTTCTTTGCAGAAGAAGTATCCGGAGTGGCCAATCACAAGGTTCAGGTGTGATAATGGCCGTGGTGAGTACGATAACAGCTTCTTTCGGGGTATCTTACGGGTGTCCGGAATCTCATTTGAGCCTTCTCCGCCCTATACTCAACACAAGAATGGTGTTAGTGAGCGTATGATAAGAACGCTAGTTACCAAAGCACGGGCGATGTTACTCGATTCAAGACTTACCGACTCTTTTTGGGCTGAGGCAATTAACACTGCGACCTATCTTCACGATCGTTCACCATCCCGTCCACTCAATAACAAAACCCCCTATGAAGTGCTTCACCAGAAGAGACCAGAAATTGGACACTTCCGGCGGTTCGGTTGTGTTGTCTACAAGCTAATACCGGAAGAACAGCGCACTGGAAAATTTTCTGAACGAGCACGGCAGTGTGTTTTTCTAGGCTATGTTCATGACACACAGCGTATATGGCGGCTTTGGGATCCAAAGGGCAAGCGGATTATTCAGGCATCAGACGTTCGCTTTGATGAGACTCGCATCTCGGGAGACTTTATACGGGAGAATTTTGACTCTGAGTCAAGCATATTTGGGTCTCTAATTTCAGCAGCTTCTGCTGATCTAACTGAAGTTGACCAGGAAAGTTCACCTTTGTCCATTCAAGCAGACCATCGATCACTTGTGCTCGCGAACGAAACAGATTTCCAATCTCCGTATGGATCTGAAAACCCAAAACCGAAGTCACAAACTACGTCGAACCTCTCTGCAATGCTTGTGTCTGAGAATTTGATGGCTCAAGACGACCCGCTTAGCTACCGGGAAGCCTTAAGCCAGTCTTGTTCAGAAAGCTGGAAGCGAGCAATGCATGATGAGTTTGCCTCATTGCTACACAATAAGACATGGATTTATGTGGATCGGGTACCAGATGAGTGCAAGATTATTGGATGCCGCTGGGTCTTTCGGAAGAAAGTTAATCCAGATGGAAGTTTACGCTTCAAAGCCCGATTGGTCATTAAGGGTTACGAGCAAGTTCCTGGTATTGACTTTGGGGATACCTTTGCACCTGTTGCGAAGCTGGTGAGTCTGCGGTTGATTTTAAGTCATGCAGTTCTATGTGGGTGGGAGGTCCACCATATGGATGTTGTGACGGCATTCTTGAATCCGCAGATTGACAACCCAGTTTTTATGGAGATACCAGAGGGTATAGACTGGTTGGAAAAGCTTCCAAAAAGTACTAAAGCTTGTCGGCTTCAAAAGGCATTATACGGGCTAAAGCAGGCCCCACGACTTTGGTATCAACATATTCATCAGTTTCTTCTCTCTGTCGGCTTTGAGCAGTCAATGAATGACCCAAACCTGTACCTTTGGTACACAAAACCTCCAAAATCCAAAGCCCCTGATCTGATTCTCCTCCTTTATGTTGATGACTTATTGATTAGTGCTCGAAGTTCTCAATCGATAGTTGAGGTAAAAACGCTTCTTCACCAGCAATATCAAATGAACGACTTGGGTCCTGTCCAACAGTTTCTAGGTCTGGAGGTTCTTCGTTCTTCAAAGAACATAATCTATTTACATCAAGCACGATTTATTTCAACAGTTTTGCGGTGGTTTGGTATGGAAGGTAGTAATGGTGTTCATACACCTATGGAGTCAGGACAAAAGCTTATATTGTCTCTTGATACTGATGACCTAGTGGATCAGCGCGAGTATCAGTCTTTAATTGGTAGTTTAATGTATCTGGTTGTAGGAACAAGACCGGATATTGCGTTTGCAGTAGCAACACTCAGCAAATTCAGTTCTATGCCCAACAGATCACACTATGCTGCGGCCAAACGCCTCCTCCGATATCTACAACATACAAAAACGTTATCCTTAGTCTTCCAACCTATTGGGAGTACCATTGCTATCGATTGCTCTTTTACTGGCTTCGAATACTCAGGGTGTCTGAAACCGCGATATGATCTCCATGGATTCTCGGACTCTGACTTTGCTGGCGATATCAATGACCGAAAATCTACTAGTGGCTACATATTCCTCCTTGCTGGTGGACCTGTGGCTTGGAGGGCAAAGAAACAAAAGCTTGTTTCTTAGTCTACTGTGGAAGCTGAGTATATCGGTTACTCTGATACTGTCCGGGAAGGAATTTGGTTAAACCGGCTTTATCATGAAATTACTGGTGATGTTTCTCCTCAACCCCTACCTATATTTTGTGATAATCAAGGAGCAATAGAGATCACTAAAAATTCTAAGTTCCATGAGCGAACAAAGCATATTGATATTAAGTATTATTTTATTCGCTCTTATGTCGAAGAAAAGAAAGTTGCTCTCAACTATATTCCGACAGCCAATCAAACAGCGGATATTACAACCAAAGCACTCCCGCGCGATACACATTGGAAGCATGTTGGTTGTATGGGTATGGAGTTCTTTCCGAAACGAGTTTAATTTCTTTAAGATCCTGTACTCTGGCACTCTTTTTCCCTGATTGAACCCGACAGGTTTTTAATGAGGCCAGAAATTCTCTTGTCTTTGCTTTCCTAATTACTGCTTCCTAGTTGATCTACTAGGAAGGGTGGGAGTGTTGTATGGAACGAGTATGTTGGTATCATTCTTGTATATGTGATGGTTGGAATTGGTATGGGAATGCTGTTGTTGTGAAGGGCGGAATTTGAAGAATGTTAATCAGCATTCAAGGCAGGAATGGGAATGGGAGGCTGGATTCTTGCAATCCGGAAGGCTGTGCTGGACTAGGAGATTTGTATTTATTGTCTGTTATGGCTGTCGCTCTATGTATAGCAAATTGAGTCGATATAAGGGTTCATTCTGGCTTTCACAAAGCATAACAATAACCAAGTATCAACCGATACTTAAAACAAACTAAGTTAACCCAGTACCAGCTCCGGTTACATTCCCCAAAACAAAACAAAATACCAATAACATAACCAAACAAAGAAAGAAAAGAAGCCTGAGCATTATCCAGCTCATCATCATCATCATCATCGTCAAAGGCCGAATGGCATTGGCAGTTGTAAAAGCATGCTGGTCCTCCGACACATCCCGCTCCCAGGTCCGGCCCGGTACAGCTCCTGCACATGTAGGAGGTAAAAAATGTGGGCGTGCATTTTTTATTGTAGGTTCGTTTCAGTGATTTCCACCATGCATTCGTCGTTATACAATCCATCTGATTGCATCCAAGGCAACAGAATATGTAGATTGGCTTTCATCTTTTCAAGGTAGGTATGTCACCGAGGTGTCTGAAATTGAGTTGCCAGAGGTAAGAGTCCTTCTCACTAAGTCTCGTGAAGTCTGAGTTATGCATGAGGAGTATAGCAAGGGGGTGTATTTTTGTGTGAGTACGTGGATAGGAGGTATGGTCGGCAGGGTGCACAGATTGGTAGGAGAGGTAGGATTTGTTTATTGGCTCGTATTTCTTCGGTACGAAGTACACCTTTTTATGTACTTCTGGTTCGTGTGTGTGTGTATGGTTCTTGCTTGGAATATTTCTGGTGTGGGTGCATGGGTTTCCTGTAGGTAGGTGTGTGGGTCTTGCTTGGAATATTTTCGGTATGGGTGCGTGGGTTTTGTGTAGGTGGGTATGTGAGTCTCGCTTAGAATATTTTTGCTGTGGGTACGTGGGTTTCGTGTAGGTGAGTGTGTGGGTCTCGCTTAGAATATTTTCAGTGTGGGTGCGTGGGTTTTGTGTAGGTGGGTGTATGGGTCTCGCTTAGAATTCTGATGCCGTAGGTGACTCCGAGTCCTCACCCGTGTCATCATTTGGTGAGAATTCCTCGTCACTATAGGGTGCCTAAAAGCCCTTTGGCGTCTATGGTGAGAGTTCCCGCCCGTTTATTTCCGGTAGTGTTGGTGCCCAGCACATCATTACCTTGTGGATTGTTGGGGGGTCCCCTTCCTTGTTGTTGTTCCACCATTCGTGGATTAATTCAGTCACATTTCTCAGTCCCTCGACTGGTTCCCAACTGCTTTCGCTGGAAGGATATTCTTTCCATTTGATCAAGAATTCATCCCTATAGTATCGTTGTTGGTGGTCAACGACTTCTTCTACTTCTCATTCCGGATGCTCGTTTACCAGTCTCGGCGCTGGTTTTGCGTGGGCTTATCCTGGAAATTTCGTATCATCGTTTGGTAGGTACCGTTTTATCGAGGTCGTATGGAAGGTGCCTTCTGGGCATTGGTACATTTTTGCGTCTATTTTTACGATGTAGTTTTCTGTGTATTCATTAAATCTGATTACCGTGAAGGGGCCTCTCCACCTGGGTTCAAGTTTTTTACTTCTTCCTGATTGGGTCGCAAACTGGCTTCCATATACCAATACCTGTTCCCTAATCAGAATTCGCTTATGGATTCTGCATCACTTAGTAGCCTCTCGAGTAGTTCGGAATCATGCTAATTAGATATTTTGAAATACTAGGTTCCTCATTTCTTGATGCCTGTTCAAGAATTCATTGGAGGCGGGTACCGATGATTTTCCAAATCAGAGTGTTTTCATCATTAGGTATTCTTTTCTGTAAACTATCGCATAGGATGAGGATCTGTAAGTTTCCATATATGATCCATTTATGTATACTGCTGCTTTAGCCAGCGTTGATTTCTAGTTGTTTTGTCTTTTGTTCATGATATTTCGCATTGCTGTTTTTAATTCTCTGATTTGTCGCTCCACTTGTCCGTTAGTCGCATGGTATCCGGGCTGCGCGTAGAGGTGTTCAATGCCAAGTGATTTGCACCGTTGTTGCCAGAATTTAGAAGTGATCTGTGGGTCCGCATCCATAAGTATAGAGCATGGATAGGTATGTGGGGTGCATACATACTCGGTTAATTCCGCAATGGTTTACTCTGTTGTGTTGGTTGACTTGATTGGTATGAACTAGGTCCATGCGCTTAGTCTATCCATAATAACCATAATCATGTCATATCCGTCCGAGTTGTTGAAAGGTCCAGCAAAGTCGATGGCAATTGACTCGAAGACCTCTGTTGGTATCGGGAGTGTTTTCGCAGTTCCTTCTGGTAGTTGAGTCTGTGGCTTATTGGTTTGACAGGTGCTGCATTGTGCTACATACTGGCGGAAATCATTGTTCATTTGCGGCCAAAAGAAATAACCGGTGACATAGTGGAGATTTCTCTTTGCGCTATGGTGTCCACTACTATGGATGTGTCTCATAATATATTGTCGCAAGGTTTTCTTATTGCCAGCATAGCCGTGAGGGATGTACAAGCACTAAGACCCATATCGGGTTAGTGAGTATACTAGTCTATCTTCAATTTCGTAGAGGTTAAGATCCGTTGATCCGCTGCTTACTAGTTTGTAGTATAGGGGGTCACTTTGGTAACCTTTGATCATTTATTGTCTTAGGTTATTCTCTATTTTCTTACATACCAGGAAGGTGGCTTGTTCTCCTTCTATTTCTGTACTTCTGGCTGTTATTCGTCTGTGGCTGGCATCATCTGCAATAGGTTAGTATAGTTGTCTTCTGTAATCGTCCATCGCAGGTGGGATAACTGATTCGTTAATTTCGTGAGCGTAAGTTTCTGATTCCTTGCTTAACCTGGATAGGTATGGCTGTTGGCTCAAATTGCTTGTTAGGAGGAATGGTGGTGGGCTACTGGGTAGTCCCTCGGTTGGTATTTCCAACCTGGATGGGTTGATCCATGTTTCTGGATGGGGGTGGTAGACTGACGGTTCACAGCTCGGGTGTGGTGCGTCGATTTCTGATCTGAGTTGTTGCATTTCCGTAAGGGCGTCTTCATCAGGTGTATCGTAGGACGTTCCGGACCATTGAGACCTTGGTTTAGGGGAATACCCAGATCCTAGTTTGTCACTTGCGTGATAAGTGCATTCGTCAATGTCGCATGCAGTGAAATGGATGCTTGAATGTTCTCGTTCTGCCAAGGGAGTACTAGTGTGGGTGGTTTGGTCTCCCCAGTCGTTACCTTAACGGATGACGCAGTCTGCAGCCCAGCTTTCGGGTTCCTGCAGTATAGGAAGGGGTGAATTTGGAGTGTCCTGGACTGATGGTGGTTGGTAGTTTGACATTGCTGTTTGGTAGGTTGATGTGTTTTGTTCGAATTCTGTGGTATCGGATAGGTTGTCGTCCTGACTTGTAGTGTCTTGGGCATAGTGAGGATGTTCTTTCAGAGAAATGTCTTCATATATTCGTGAAAGAGCGTCAGCTAAATAGTTTTTGCTACCTTCTTGGTATATTATCTTTGTGTCGTATTTGCCGAGTTCCATTACCCATCTAATTTGCTTCCTACTAGGTTGCTTCATGGTTTTTAGGAATATCAACAGGCGGTGGTCTGTAACAATCGTGAATTTTCTTCCCATCAATATGTGGCTGAAACTGTGTAAGGCATCCACTATGGCTAGTGCTTACTTGTCTGTTGTTCCATAATTTAGTTGTGGATTAGTGAACTTTCAGCTATGGCGCATTGCTGGTCTCACAGTTTCGCATGTGGGTCCTTGCCCTACCCAAGCTCCTTCTCCAACATCTGATACATCTGTTATTAGCCAGATTGGTTGCCCTGAATCCTTCAGGGGTTGCATGACTGCATGTTTCTTCAGTAGGCACTTAATGTTTTTAAATGCCCTATCATGTATCAGTGTCCATACCCATTTGGCTCCTCTGGTTAGGTCTGAAAGTGGGGCCGCGATTGTGGCGTGGTGGGACAGGCACTATGCTATATAGTTCAGTAATCCCAGGAACCATTGTAGTTCTTTTATCTTTGTTGGTGTCGTCCATTCTTCCAAGGTTCGTATCTTTTCAGGTACCGCATGTATACCGTTATCATCGATGAGGTGGCCTAAAATGTCTAATTCTTTTGCAATCAGGTCCGATTTTCCTTTGCTTGCATAGTACTTAGCGTCCCACAAGTTTTAGCATACTAGTCGAAGATGTTTTACGTGTTCTTTTGCTGTATCCGAGAATACTAGGATATCATCAATGTATACCCACACGAAATCATGTAGGTATTCATCCAATAGGTCCTCCATTATGCGTATGAAGGTGGTGGGGGCATTCTTGGCCTCTTGCAGAATTACTCTGCTTATCATTGTTCCGAATAGTGATTTGAGCGAGGTATTTTTCTCATCCCTGGGGTCCACTCTTGTTTGGAAATGTGCGTCACGCAGGTCAATCTTACTTCCGTATTTCCTTCTTTCTACCGCTGTTAGAATGTCTTGTTGTCATGGTATTGAGGGTGTATCCTTGATTATTAATTCATTGCATCGCTTCAGGTCGACTAGGGGTCTGATACCCACTGCATCCTTATTGGATTGCACGAACATAGGGGCTGCTCCCATTACCGCTACTCGGTAAAGGACGCTGTGGTTTAGTTTTATTTGGATCCATTCATGCAACTTGGATTTGTATGCTTCTGGGACCGAGTAAGTTGGTTCATCCTTGATTTGTACTCCAGGGATTAGCTGTACTCAGTGATTGATTTTTCACAGTGGCGGTAGTCTGTCCGGTATCTTGTCCAGGAAAATGTTGTCATATTCTTCCATTATCATTTGACCGCTTTCCGCTACCACTGACCTATATTCCCCACTCGTTGGCTTACAAGATACCTTCACCTTCTATTTAGGGAAGGTGATCGTCATGTCGCCACAGCCAATAGTTGCTTTGTGATGTGTCGTGAATGGCATACCAAGTCACATATCATATTTTGCCACGTTTCCGATCAACATGGGGTTGTTGGGGAATTTCGCTTTTTCTATCTACACTGTAGCGGTTGTGTGGCGGTCGCTTGTTAACCGTGATCCTTTCATGGCCATAGTGAGTGTTACTGGGTATTTGGTAGGTTGGGTGTTTATGCCATGTGTGGCTACAAATGTGTTGCAGAGGATATCTGATCCTCTCGTTGCGGTATCGAACAGGACCTTTGCTGGGAACCCATTGATTTCTACTGTTCCTTCTAGTGATTGGAAGGGGAGTATTTTTGTATTTGCTGGGGTGGTTTTATAGCAGTCAATCATTGCTACTACTGAGTTGATGTGTACCTCTGCAAGGTAATCCTCCCGTTCTTCGTTAAGAAGGTTAGTGGTAGCCTCCTTTTTTATGTTTTTGCCATTGGATTTTCATGTGTACCAGTCTTTAGCGTAGTGCCCCTTTTTCTCAAATTCGAAGCACTCGGTTTTATCTTTCCCCTGCTGTTGTTTCATTGTAATGGGGGCTCCCTCTGGTAGATGGTTCCTAAGGATGCGACTGCACTAAACTTTAAATCTCTCAATCACAACTCTTGTTAAGTGTAAAGAATAAAAGTAAACGGTAAAACTTAATATCGTTAAGCTCTGGCTTATCTCAATTAAAGTCTTTCGAGAAGATGTTGATTGTGCCGGGGTAGGAGAGTTCTCGTATAAGCTTTAAGTAGTCAGACTTATACCAAGAACTCCCCCATCAGGTTACCCCAACCGTCATGAGTATGCCCTTCTCCGTAAGGGTTGCCCGGCACCATTACCGTATCCCCGAAGGGCCTATGGCGTCAGTGCACTCTAGTAGAAATCTCTCATATGCACATCAGTTTCTGCAAGGTGTTTACCAATACACCTGCCGGAGAGAAAACCTCTGTGCATCGGTGTCTCGCCAGTGGCTAACTGTCAAGTCACCTGGGAAAGCTAACTAATTGACTCTCTTCCCATGTGCAATAAACCATGCAAGCACCCGTAGACATCAGGTGTCCTCTGGTTAAGTTCTATCTATCCTGATTGGGAACTTACGAGGTCTACAACACTCCCACGAAGAACTGTGTTGGTGGCGGGACCGGTGGGCGCTACCCATGGTCCCTTACCTCCGACACACCACTCAGTGTGATAGGTATCATGCTATTAGAGTCTTCCAACAACCCATAAAGAGCCTACGGCAAAGGGGCACGTGTAGGCTTGATTGGCATAAAACCTTCCCAGACCTCTCCGGCACTACCCAGGACTACCCTGAGGCCCCGTCCAGATGGCTCACGCTAACTCCATCAGTTTTGGTCCATTTTACTCCATTCTTTTTTGGAGAAGGTAGCTGACCTTCTCACCTTGGCCCGCTTATATATCCTACGAACAGCTTCCGGTCGGACGGATGGAAGCGACGTATACAGTGTTATAGACATGTCTTCAATAGATCCATTTAACTAGTAAGACGGCAACTCCACCCATTTTGGCCCATGATGCCCGGGGCGAACCCCAGGGCTGCAGGTACCTGTTGGGAATAATCCTGCCAGGTTACAGCATGTTTGGAGCACTCTAGCTCCTTCGGTAATCTTCCGATCAATGTGCAAGCAAGTGCCTATTGATTGTCATTGCGTAACAAACAATCCTAACATTACCCGGAATCCTTCCGAGAACGTTTCTGAAGGAAGGTAGGGTGATAGTGTCCCAAAGGTAGGGTAAGTGTGTCCATGGTGACATGAAACTGGTCTCCATGGTAAGGTAACTTGACATCCTAGGACCGGGTAAACTTACCCGACCTTCCGACCTATCCTTAGGACGGAGCGGACATTGTCACATCACTTCCACTACTGGGTTATACTAATTCCTTAAGTACCTTCTGTTCGTCGGGATAGCCGGACCATCGGATATCCCTGACATACCCCGCTATGCCTTCCTAGTCTACCATGGGACCTCTTGGTCTTATGTATGGGTGTAGACTTAGGTTGCCATACCTCTATAACGTAGGGTCATTACATCACTCCCCTCTTCTCTAAGGACCATCCCGGTCTGCTAACGTCGTCTTTTATTTCCCTTATTCAGTTCGCCCTGAACCCGCTGGTCCCTGGGTTTATGGGGATACTGATGGTGGAAATCCTTCATGGCTTGTAAGCCGGTGCCCTCTAATATCTCATATGGCTCCCAAGAGTTTTCCTCTGTGCCATAGCCTTCCCATCAAACTAGGTATTGTACGAAGCAATTTGGAAATTTCGCCGTCCGGTTACCATACCATCGACTGTCCACAACTGCCTCGATAATGTACCTGGGCTCATTGTCTACTATCTCAGGGACTAGGACTTCTTTAGTCCTGCTACCACTTGGGTCCTCACGATAGGGTTCTAAGAGTCTGACATTGAATACGGGATGTATGGACCACCTGGCAGGCAATTGTAGTTCGTAAGCTCGGTTACCAACTTTATGCTTGACCACAAAGGGTCCAAACATTCGCTGGTCTAGCTTTTCCATAGGCTTTTTAGTGTGGATGTTCTTTCGATTTACCATCACGCGATCAGCCTTCTTTGCCCTGCCATTGGTCACATCTTCTGTTGTAACATATTCCGGAGATGGCAACCTTTTCTGGTTATGCAACTTCCGGTGTCTCTCTTGAGCTCGCTTAAGTGTATCTCGGACTTCTTGCCATACACCTTCCCAGTCCCTTACCAATAGTTTACTAGTGCGATGAACACCGTGCTGCTCCGAGACTGTTTCCGACCAGTTGGTCTCTGGGTTAAAGCCATAGTTGATCTCAAATGGAGATAACTTAGTGGACTTGGAGGTCGATATATTGTAAGCATACTCCGCTAATGGTAGTAGCGATGCCCAATCATCCTGTTGTTATAAACAATAATTCCTTAAGTACTGTTCCAAGGTTTAGTTCACCTGCTCAGTTTGCCCATCAGTCTCAGGGTGGAAAGCGGTCGATAACCGTAGTTTCAATTGTAATTGTTGCATTAGACTCATCCAAAACTTGGATGTGAATCAGCTATCTCGGTCAGAGATAATAGATTCTGGGAGCCCATGGAGACGCCAAACTTCTTTTAGGAATATCAGAGCCATATCGTTTATCGAGATTTCTGTGGCTAGAGGTATGAAGTGTGCCATCTTTGAGAATCTATCCACGATTACCCAAATTTTGGTATACCCCTCTGATTCCGGGAGCACTACTATGAAGTCCATTGAGATATCCGTCCAGGGTCTCAAGGGTACACCAACTGGTTCCAACAAGCCAAACTTCTTATGCTTAACGGATTTGTTCCGTTGACAGGCATCACATGTACAGACGTACCCCATAATGCTCTCATCCATCTTAGGCCAGAAGAGGTTAGCCCTAACCCTGGCTACCGTCTTGTATGTCCCAAAGTGACCCGCGATACGGGAGTCATGTTCCGCTTCCATGATCTTGTCTTTCAGATGCTGCGAATCTGGAATGTAGCACCTATTCTTATAGAGGAGAAGACCTCTCTCTCCAATCTTGTCCTTGTACGTGAGAGTGTCCCTTTCTATTATCAGATTGCAGTCGACTCCTTTCTCTCCCACCAACACAGCCTTCATATCCCTCATATAAGCGGGATCCTTTTCCGCAGCAGCATGCAATGCATCCAAGAATGCTGACTGCAACCAGTAGCCTTGACAGACAGCCAGTGAATGAGGGCATAAGAGGTCTCGCTCTTGTCCCACAATCCATTGTCCGGGGCGGAAAAAAGGCTTTGGTGCCTCTGCCAGAGAATTACTGCCCCCTCCAGGGCGGTGTGCTCCACGCCTTGACAGTGCATCATTCTTTGTATTCAGCCTTCCTTCTCAGTAAACCACCTTGAAATTGAATGGCTGCAGGAATTCTGCCCAGTAATGTTGTCAGCGGTTGAGGGTCTTAGTACTATTAAAGTACTCCAAATTCTTGTGATAGGTGTAAACCGAGATCTCACCCTCTACCGACCGAAACAGATGTTTCCATTCCTTGCATGCCACCACAGTGGCAGTCATTTCCTTATCATGTACATCATAATTTATCTCCGCTGGGTGGAACTTCCTACTATGAAAGGCCACCGGGTGCCACTTCTCGTCTTCACAGAACCGAGACAGTATAGCACCTAATACAAAGTTACTCGCATCTGTCTCCAGCTTAGTCTGGTGGACAGGATCGAAATGTGCTAGGATTGGCCCCGTGGTGAAAGCCTTCTTTAACGCAAAAAAAGCTTCATTGCATGCCAGGTCCAATCATATCGGACATCCTTCTTAGTAAGGTCTGTCAAAGGTTTCACTATCTTGCTAAACCCTTCTATGAACCTTCTATAAAAATTGGCGAAGTCCATAAAGCTTTAGACTCCGACGACGCTAGTTGGTGGTTTCCAATCTAAGATCGTATCCACCTTTTTTGTTGTCATAGATATCCCTTTTTCAGATATCCTATAACCGAGGAACTCTATCTCACTTTTGTGGAAGAACGACTTCTTTATTTTTGCACATAGTCGATGCTTCCCTAACCTTTCCATTATGCGCCTGACCAGAGAGACATGTTCTTCTATTGTCTCTGAGTAAATCAGGATATTGTCCATGTACGCGACGACTCCTTCACCTAGCATGTCTCAAAATATGTCATTTATCATACTCTGGAAGGTGGCGGATGCATTACATAGCCCAAAGGGCATCACCTTAAATTGATATAATCCCAATTCACTATGAAAGGCTGTGAGTTCCTCATGCGAGTAGGTATCCCCTTGGGCTTTCTCGGCCATCCGGAATCCCCAATACCAGTTCTTCAGGTCTGTCAAGCTATATACCGTAGTCTTTGAGAGCCTGCCTCGCAATTCATTCATCAGCAGGAGAGGATATCTTTTCTTCACCGTGATTTTGTTTAATCCTCAATAATCTATTACCAGTCTTAAAGTACCATCTGGTTTTGGTACGAAAAGTATAGGAGCCGAGGATGAGGAATTAGATCTTTGTATCTTCCCTGTTTGTAACATTTCATTTACAAATTGACGGAGTGCCTTACGCTCCTTCTCCGCTATTGGATAGATAGGCCCAAGGGTGGAGTACTTCCCAGAATCAAATCAATTCTATGATCATACTTTGTATGTTCTGACAATGCATCTATGCGTTCTTGACTGAAGATGTCTCCAAAGTCCTTATACTCTGGTAGAAGCTGCACTGTGACATCTTCACCTTTGTCATCCAAGAACAGTACTGTCCCGAGAAAATACACATTTTCGGGATCTTCAGCTAGCAGTTCCTCATCGGTCATATAAACTAACCGCCTCTGCTTTGTCAGACAATTCGCCTTACAAAAATCTGAGCGCCAGGTCAGTGATCCTACTTTCCAATCGATGTCTGCATTGTGGTCCTTTAACCACGACATAGGTAGATAGCCATCGACACAAGTGTCAGCCATATCTGCTACCTCAAAGCGCATACCATTCACATGATCACCTATCTTCAGATCCAATGACTTGGTATAATGAACACCAGATCCCGGTATGCGGTTACCACTTACATCATGTATTGGAGTATGAATTCTTCTCTGTACACAAGGAGCTTGAGTACTCTTGATCCATTTGCTACTTATCACTGGGCCAGTAGCTCTACTATCTAATAATAATAACGCCTCAGCACTTACATGCCTACACCCTATATATCAATCTAGTGTCACTCGTAAGTGAATAGACTTGCTATGCTTGGGTGGGCTAGAGTGCCGTGCCTTCTTACTTTATCTCTTGGTACTTATTCTTGCTGGTCTCTTCCCTTTCGACCCAAGAGCGGCCACAACGGGTCGGTAAATGTTTATAAGAATAATTTGATCAATAAAAGGGAATTGGAGTGCTGTTTACTATCATGCCAGCATGATTTCGGGTACTAAACCCTCCTCAGGTAAACTTGAAAGATAACTTTTATTCAAGACTAATGACCCAAGAGCAATTCCAAAGTACAAGACAAATGACCCATATAAGACAAGAAAATACATTTGCTCTCCAGAGACGTCCAGTCAACCAGTGCCAAACAGGGCATCTTTGTGCCTCATCCGAATGTCGCGCGTTTCCTATTTTCCAGAGCGACCCCTCAGAGCAGAATGTTCAATCAAAGAAAAACCTGAAAGTGATTTCCCGAAATTGTCCAACATGAATTTAATACCTTTAAGGAATAACCAAATCCCAAGAACAAAAAGGAAAAACCAAACACTGCGCGTGACCGTAATATCTACCTAACGAAGTAGTCTTTCGACATTCCTATGTCAAAGACTCCGTTAGCAGTCAAGAGCCAGTCATCGCAGCTAGGTTCTTACCTTAGATCCTTTCTGCTTGAACAACTATTTATTTCCATAAGACCCTCATGGATCTAGAAAATTAGCCGAAGTCATTCCTTCATAGGGTTAGGTTCTTACCTAGTTCATCACCCGTATCAACCTCCATAATGGTGGGTGAGGGTTTGCGGGCTTCCCAAAGTTTCGGGCCAGATGGCGGCGGTCGAGACACTTCAATACGCTTAAATCCCTTATTGCCACTAGTAGAGGATTGCGCCTTTGGTCGTGACCGTTTCACTCCCGCGGTATTCCTCACAGCATGTACGACAGGGGAGGTAACTGAAAACTGTCTCCAGAAGTGTCCTTCTTACCCACACTTGGTACATTGCTTATTGTTGCATCGTTTCTCAGTCAGGGTCTGAGGGATGTCTCGATGAGCAATAGCATACTCAGACGTCCTTGCTTGCTTTCTGGTGCCAACATTAGCGGTCTTCTGCATCTTGTTGTCCTTCCAACCTGTATCTTTCTCCTTCTTCTTAAACCTTCCAGAAGGTTTAGAAGTTTCCTTCTCTTATCTTTCTCGTGGTTTCATGGGTTTATCATAATTGAGATGTCCAAATCACTTGTCATCTTCAAGATTGTAACCAACTTGCTGAAGCAAGTCTAGGCAGTCGTTGAGGCTTTCGGGGTGAGGCATCATCAATGCCCAAGATTTTCGAAGCTCCAACGTTATCCCAGCCCGAACCTTATCCTTCACCTGTTGGTGGTCTGGGTAGTTCAGTTTGTACATCAGATTGATAACTTTATCCAGGTAGTGACTACTCTAGTGTGGGGTCATCGCTGTCACGGCCACCCGGCCTGGTATAGGGGCAGAACATTGGGCTTTTGGTTGCATTTACTGGTTGGGGTTTTCTTTGGTTGCTTAGTAGGATTTCCTTTGTGTTATGATTGGGATCGGTTGCCGCGTAACGGAACCTGGCGGAAGCTTTATGGAAGGGTCGCGGCTGCGCGCGATGCCAAGGGTTTTCTTTTGTATTAGTGATCACGGAGGATTTCCTATCTATATAAGGAGGTGTGTCCACTTATATTTTTTGTTCTTTACTCAATCTGGTAATCTCCTTCGGACACCTGTACCTAGGAATTACACCCTCTTCTACTTAGCGTCCTGCTGAACCTCTGAACCCTGACCCTGAACCCCTGGGACCCGAACCTCGTACAACTCGCTCCGGTTGTACCCTTGTCCCTAGACCTCGCCTCCGAACTCTTGCCTGTCCTTGTTGTGGTATGCCTTGGGCTACCCGACTCTCAGACCCTGTCCGTTACAATCACTAAGTTATTCCACGCGAGAAGATTCTTATCCCGATTCACGTTGTCACCTTCGTGACTCTGCTCTAACCGTTCTCAGAGGCCTTTCCATGTCCGGAGCGGACCATTCGTGTTGAACGGCATACCCGCTCGCTTAGCTGCTTCTCGGTTGATGTGAGCATGTATCCCAAGGTACCAGTTGCGGGCTTGGTCTTCGAGAAGAGGTATGACCAAATTGATCTTGTCCATGTCTGTCACACGGCAATCGGAAAACTACTCGAACTTGACTTCGACCAAGATCAGAAAAGTAGGCAGATCGGCAACCACTCCCTTAAAGGTGGGAATGCCGCTTAGCTTCTCCGGCTTCCTACAGCATGACTGTGCTGAGGAATGAGATTGGTTTTGCAACCGGTCTCGTACTGCATCTGCCCGATGGTTATATCGGTCCTTCTTCTCATTATTCCAACCAGTACGATGTGGTCCTAGAAAGGGCATGACATCAGATAAGGAATCGGCATCATCATCAGAGCTGTCATCAGGGTCGAAATCACCCAGATCCCCTCCACCAGCCCCCAAGAATCCACCACCGGGAGGTAGATTACCACCCCCACTGCCTCCAGCGTTTCTGCCAGAGGTTTCCCTTGGTCTCTCATAACCAACAAAGCGCTCGCCTTGACCACCACGATTCCCGTCATCTGCAGGACCACCTCCCGACGGAACTTGTGGCGGCACTGAGCATGCGGGCTGGTTACTCCCCAACGGTATCGGGTTTGGCACAGCCTGCGATACCTTTAACCATTCGGCTAATGCCGGGCAGGTCTCTGGGTGTGTTGGAGGTCCTTCATGACCTTTGCACAGGCAATACCCACACCTGGGTTCTCGTCTCTCTCTTTCCTTTCCCTTATCTTGTCTGACGGCCGCTGGCGGACTATCTAGTACCTCAAGTCGAGGGGGGTAACAGAATCGGTCATGTCTTGCCCCATATCCTTGACAGCTTGGGGTACAGTAGGGTCCTCGTATACCCGGCAGTGGTCCGAAACCGGAAAAGCCAACATTACCCGAAGGTTTAACCAGTGCCATTGGTACTGGGATCAGTGACCGGTGGGATTGGCTAGGCGTAGCCGTGACAGGGACGGGAGTGCCTTGCGAGGGGGTAGTGGGATGAGGGGGTCTGTTCTTGGTCCTTTCTAGTATGTTCAATGTCCTTTCAATTCGATCAGTGAGCCTCGGAGACCCTTGTCTCATGGCTGGCCAAGGAGCTTAGATTGGTACTGGTGCAGGCATAGCTGCAGGAGTCGGATTATGCTCAAAAAACTCTGGAGAGGGGAGAGCCGAGTTTTGCTCAAACATGGAGGGTGGAGGAGGATGGAGTGATTGAGTGACAGGTGATGGTACCGGTGTCACTGTGATCAAAGGAGAGGGTTCTCGAATCGGTCGCAATGGTTGAGGGGACACTCCTTGTGAACCGTATAGTCTTGTAGTCCCTATAGGACTGACCGAGTGACTGCGGGCCACCGAGGTGGAACGCGAATGAGAGGAGGCGCGAGCGAAGGAATGAGCTGCTTCGGATCCTTGATCCTTTAAGCTTTCCACAATTCTCAGACCTAATAGGCTCAGTTGAGGCCTATATTTCTCGTTTCTTGCGAAGAGAGTCAGTTGCCCTACGTAATCCGCAGGTTTCTCCGTTAATAGGGGCACCGCAGGAACCGCCTCAATCATCAGGACATCATTGTCCTCATCTATCTAACATCCATCCTTTGCAGCCTTTTCCAATGCTTCCATCCGTACCCTCATTGCCTGTTGGTTTCCTAACAATACCAAGAATGGTTCATGTTGCCTTTTCCTCCATCCCACCGATGAATCTATGATCTGTTTCCGGAAGACCTTCTGTGTCTTCTTATTCCAATTATGCAATTCCCCTTTTGCCCTTGTGATCTCCTGCATCACCTCTCGTAAGATGTAGGGCGCGACAAAGTTACACGTAAACTCCGCAACGGTCAATTCTTCGGCTTCAGGGTTATCCTTTTGTACACCTTGTGCAAATGGAATATCGCTTAGGAACGACAGAGTGGCGATGCCGGGGTCCGGGAGGACCAAGTCTCGACATTCATTAGGGAGTTCGATAGAAGCTGCATTGATCAATAGGTGCGGTGATGTAACGGGGGCTCCCTCAGGTAGATGGTTCCTAAGGATGCGACTGCACCAAACTTCGAATCTCTCAAACACAACTCTTGTAAAGTGTAAAGCATAAAAGTAAACGGTAAAACTTAATATCGTTAAGCTCTGGCTTATCTCAATTAAAGTCTCTCGAGAGGATGTTGATTTTGTCGGGGCAGGAGAGTTCTCGTATAAGCTTCAAGTAGTCTGACTTATACCAGAAACTCCCCCAGCAGGTCGCCCCAACTAATATAAGAATACCCTCCTCTGTAAGGGTTACCAGCAGCAATACTGCATCCCCGAAAGGCTTAAGGTGTCAGCGCACTCTCGTAGAAATCTCCCATATGCACATCAGTTCCTGCTAGGCGTTTACCAATACACCTGCTAGAGTGAAAACCTCTGCGCATCAGTGTCTCGCCAGTGGCTAACTGTCGAGTCACCTAGGAAAGCTAACTAATTGACTCTCTTCCCATATGCAATGATCTATGCAAGTACCTGTAGACATCAGGTGTCCTCCGGTTAAGTTCTATCTTCGTTGATTGCGAACTTACGGGGTCTACGACGCTCCCACCTAGAGCTGTGTCAGTGGCGGGACCCATGGGTGCTACCCATAGTCCCTTACCTCCGACACACCACTCAGTGTGATAAGTATCATGCTATTAGAGTCTTCCAACAACCCACAAAGAGCCTACGGCAAAGGGGCATGTGCAGGCTTGATTGGCGTAAAACCTTCCCAGACATCTCCGGTACTACCCCGGACTACTCTAGGGCCCATTCCGGATAGCTTACGCTAACTCCATCAGTTTTGGTCCGATGTACTCCGTTTCTTTTGGAGAAGCTACCTCTTCTTCTCACCTTGGCCCCCCTATATATCCTGCGAACAGCATCCAGTCGGGTGGATGGCAGCGACATATACAGTGTTATGGACATGTCTTCAATGATTCCATTTAACTAGTAAGATGGCAACTTCACCCATTTTGGCCCATGACACCCGGGGCGAACCCTGGGGCCGCAGGTACCTGTTAGGAATAATCCTGTCAAGTTACTACATGTTTGGAGCACTCTAGCTCCTCCCGTAGTCTTCCGATCAATGTGCAAGCAAGTACCCGGCGATCGTGATTGCGTGACAAACAATCCTAACATTACACAAAATCTCTCCGAGAATGTTTCCGACGGAAGGTAGGGTAATAGTCTTCCAAAGGTAGGGTAAGTATGTCCATGGTGACACAAAACTGGTCTCCATGACAGGGTAACGTGACTTACCTAGACAGGGTAAACTCACCCGGCCTTCCGACCTATCCTTAGGCCGAAACCGATATAGTCACATCACTTCCGCTACTTAGGTACACCTATGTCTTAAATCCCTTCTGTTCTTCTGGATACCCAAACCATTGGGTATCTCCCGGACATGCTCAGGCATGCCCGCACAGTCTAACATATAACCTCTTGGCCTTATGTATGAGCGTAGACTTAGGTTGCCATAGCTCTATAACATAGGGTCGTTACAGATGACTCTCCTAGGCCGCGCGTGTCTGTGATAATAGAGGCTCTGAAAAGAGCAGCTTCCAGGGGATTCTCGTTAAGATCCAAGCTGCTGTCCGAACTCGACGTTCCTTCTTCGACCGTAGGTGGCAAAGGTTGAGTAGCTATCGTGGTCTTGTCAACGTCGGTTCTAACCAAAAAATCAGGAGGAGAGTTAAGCGAGAAGCTCGCTTAACAATATACTGTAATGGGGGCTCCCTCTGGTAGAAGGTTCCTAAGGATGCGACCGCACGAAACTTCGAATCTGGCAAACACAACTCTTGTCAAGTGTAAAGAATAAAAGTAAATGGTAAAACTTAATATTGTTAAGCTATGGCTTATCACAATTAAAGTCTCGCGAGAGGATATTGATTGTGTCGGGGTAGGAGAGTTCTCGTATATGCTTTAAGTAGTCAGACTTATACCAAAAACTCCCCCATCAGGTTACCCCGACCATCATGAGTATGCCCTTCTCTGTACAGGTTGGCCAGTACCATTACCATGTCCCCGAAGGGCCTCTGGTATTAGTGCATTCTAGTAGAAATCTCCCATATGCACAGCAGTTTCTGCAAGGTGTTTACCAATATAGCTGCCGGAGGGAAAACCTCTGCACATCGGTGTCTCACCAGTGGCTAACTGTCGAGTCACCTAGGAAAGCTAACTAATTGACTCTCTTCCTATGTGCAATAAACTATGCAAGCACCAGTAGACATCAGGTGTCCTCCAGTTAAGTTCTATCTGTCTTGATTGCGAACTTATGAGGTCTACGACGCTCCAATGAAGAGCTGTGTCGGTGGTGGGACCGGTGGGCGCTACCCATGGTCCCTTACCTCCGGCACACCACTCAGCATGATAAGTATCATGCTATTAGGGTCTTCCAACAACCCATAAAGAGCCTACGGCAAAGGGGCATGTGTAGGCTTGATTGGCCTAAAACCTTCCCAGACGTCTCCGGCACTACCCAGGACTACTCTGAGGACCCTTCCACATAGCTCACGCTAACTCCATCAGTTTTGGTCTGTTTTACTCCGTTCTTTTTTGGAGAAGGTACCTGACCTTCTTACCTTGGCCCCCTTATATATCCTACGAACAGCTTCCGGTCAGATGGACAGCAGCGACATATACAGCGTCATGGAGATGTCTTCAATGGATCCATTTAACTAGTAAGACAGCAACTCCACCCATTTTGGCCCATGACGCCCGGGGCGAACCCCGCGGCAGCAGGTACCTGTTAGCAATAATCCTGCCAAGTTACAGCATGTTCAGAGCACTCTAGCTCCTCCCGTAGTCTTCTGATCAATGTGCAAGCAAGTACCAGTTGATCCTCATTGCGTAACAAACAATCCTAACGTTACAGGGAATCCTTCCCAGAACGTTTCTGAAGGAAGGTAGGGTGAGAGTGTCCTAAAGGTAGGGTAAGTGTGTCCATGGTGACATGAAACTGGTCTCCATGGTAGGGTAACATGATGTCCTAGGACAGGGTAAACTTACCCGACCTTCCGACCTATCCTTAGGACGGAGCGGACCTTGTCACATCACCTCCACTACTTGGTTCCACTAATTCCTTAAGTATGGTACAAGAACGAATAAGTGTGTACCTCATTTTAGGATGTTTTTAATGGCACATAACCTGTCAAATAATAGTTCAGAGAATATAAAAAAACCATAGATATATAGACCAAGTGAAGCAGAATTAAAGTACGGTTTTTTTAAAATGTAAAAGCAAGTAGAATGAATGGTATCCTGGTTTAAAAAGCTCAAGATTTTGGTGTAGATTCATGGTCTTGGCATCAGAATGCAACATTAAAAGATTACTAATCTGGTGATCTTGGATAGAATTTATGGCAGGTATAAAGAATAAGAAAAAAAAATACTAGCAGGATAATACATATAGCCACAAAGAGCAATAAAATCAACATGGCTGGAATCAAAAAATGAAGACAACAAAGCCGGACTGCTGGTTGTCTTAGAGGTCAACCTAAAAAACTTGAAGCAGATTCTCATACCACTCAAGCCTTAACTCTATCAGAGATAGTGATGAAGGAATTCCTTATAGTACTGCTGACTTTAAAGAGAAGGTAGCCAAGACCTATAAAGTCATCACAGAGTCTCAATTTCTCAAATTGTATAATATTCTTAAATTAATATAATATCTTGCATAAATTATATTCTTTATTATCCTTCATGGGCTATCACTGATAGGCTTGGCAAATTTTTGTTTGCACAACCACTGTTGCATTTTACACAGTCACTATTGTATTTACTGTGCCACATAGTACACATTTATCTATTCTTGTACCATACCTTCTGTTCATCGGGATAGCCAGACCATCGGATATCCCAGACATACTGAGGTATGACTTCCTAGTCTACCATGGGACCTCTTGGTCTTATATATGGGCGTAGACTTAGGTTGCCGTAGCTCTATAACATAGGGTCATTACATTCTGATTATTCCTTAGGCTTGTACTTTCTTTCCTTTTCCGTTTCTCGGTATCTCTATTTCGTTGCCCTTTTTCTCTCTTAGGTTCATACATCTTGTAGGTATTTATGTCCCATAGGATTGCATCATGCCTTTCCGCTCTAGCGATTATTGCGTGGATGTCGTCGGTTGTTTGCTTGTGTGGTTCCACTACTTGGCGTAATTTATTATGCATCCTTTCATAGAATCGTTTTTTAAGGGTATATGAAGAGACTGTTCCACTTGGTAACCAACTATGGTACATAAGTAGGGTGGTTGCAGTTTTGGTTATTTTGTCAGTCCTCCCACCATGGGTTTGTTGCATGTTGTTGAATTTTTCAAATATTTTGTCCTTATTGCGAGATGATTGGAATCGTCCTCATAGGAAATTGGCAACTGTCATGGCCCGTACTTTGTCTGGTTCACAGTACTCCGAGATACATTGTTGGTAGGCTCCTGTTACATTATCTGTGCAGAAGGCTCTGAGGTATATTCCTCAGCCGCAGTCTTTGAAGTCAATTTCATAGGTCATCAGATATTGTCGTACGGCAGTGAGTCAACATTCGTATGCTTCCGGTTTATGGTCTTCTCCTTTGCTGGAAAATATTTTAGGCTGTCGGAGTTTTATCTTAGGCTTTGGTCTGGGTTGGTCTACTGGTGGAGCAGGCAGTGCCGGCGGGGCGAGGGGTGCTGGGGTACCTTGTCCCGACATTTCGTCTTCTAATAGGCTACTGCTGCTTGCTGGTGGCGGTGGTGGTTTGCGTTCCTTTGCTGGTGACTCCGGGAATTCGCCAGGTGTTGTGCCTGTATCAGGTTTTTTTCCTTTCTTCAGGGTCAGGCCTTCTCGTGGGATCTCGCGCCCACTTCGAGTTGTAAGTGGATCTATATCGTACTTATTGTATTGCAGGAGCCGACCGCCGTGGTCTGCCGCTTCTGCCAGTACTGTCCTTTTGCTGAATCCTCGTGGGTTGATCAGGCCCTGATTCGTTGTATCTTAACCACTCGTTGAGGTTAAAAAAAGGTAACGTGTTTACACCGGGGCGCTAGTCACGCTGCCATGTATAATAGGAGCTAAGTGTTTCTCTGCCGGAGAGTAACAGGTTTGGGCTCGCTAAGGGAGTCTTCAGTGGTGTACTAGGAGAATAAAGATAACCGTTCAACTGAGTATATTAGAATACTGTCTGTCGAAGTCTGCTGTTTCCAGAGTGGAAAACGGTGGTCTTTTTAAGTACATGTATTTGAGTACGATCATGAATTCTCACTCATGTTCTTACTCAATCAAAGCATAAAAATAACCAAGTATCAACCGATACTTAAAACAAAACATAAAACAAACTAAGTATCAACCGATACTTAAAATAAACTAAGTTAACTGAGTACCAGCTCCGGGTACAAGCTCTTTCCTTTCTCTCCAAAGTTTCTTTTTCCTGCCTTAATGTATCTCGGTGTTTCCTTTGCCTCTGTGCTTCCATTTTTACCTGTTTTTATCTCTCAATGGTTTCTCTGTCTCTGGCATCCTTTTTAACCCATCACGAGGTTTTCTTTACCCCCGGCTTATTTTTTGATGCATCATGATTTTTTTCGTTTCCCAGGGGTTTGTTTTTCTGTTTTCATCTCTCGATGCATATTCTTCATCTCTAGGGCTTTTTTCTTGAACCCATTACGGAGTTTTCTTTGTCCCTGGTCAATTCTTTTGATGCAGGCTGGAGTTTTCTTCTTCTTACGGCTCCCCCTTTTTTCGTTATCTACTACTGTCTTCCCTATTCCTGCCATGTCCCTTGCATTTCTTTCGTTCAAGGGGTTTTTTCCACTCTGAACACTACTACTGCTGTTGCTTGGGCCTTTTGTATTGTTAGACTTGTCTACCCCGGTCCGGCATCTCATATTTTTAGTCCCCCTCACGTTAGCATTGTGAACCATTTTCTTAGCCACTGTACTTGAGTACACTAGTATAAAGTTTGTCTACATTTGGTCTATCTCGCGTTCTCTGTCAGTATCAGGCCCGGCGCCGACAGGGCATCTCCACTGCTTGGACCCAAGGAATGCCTGGTGCAAAGACCCTTCTCTATTATTTAGCTGCCGCAATTTTACATTCAGACATGAACGTAGATTCCTCTAATCCCATTAGGCATAGTTAGTGCTGTAGGGAAATTACATTGCTAAACTATACCATAACTGGCTACATGAGGCTTCGCTGACTCTGTGATTGGAGTATTCATTTCCTCAGTTCTTTATCCCACTACAGTACTGATGTCCTATGAAGCTCTATGACTGTGATTTTCTATCATGAACAAATGACCCAACAATCACAAAATGACATTTTGTAGTCAACCTTTGAACTGAATACCGTGTGATAGTCTATGATTGCACCAGCTACCCTTTGCCAGTGGTTCAAGTGTATAAAAACTAGTATGACCTACTGCATATACACAGCCTACATAAACACCATGCCTTTCTCAACCTCACGATGTGATCCTCCCACATCTCTAACCATCCCCAATACCTAATCTCTATCTCAACATGCGTGAGGAACCAGCCCATGCATGGAGTTCACAAACCCACAGAACAGATGGTCCTGTTCGATGTACACTGGACGTTGAACCGACCCCTACGGCATCTGGAAAATCGAGGCCAAGAGAGGGCACAAACAACTCTTGTAGCTACCTAAGTACTCTAACTAATGACCAAACATCACGTCAGAGTCCGCCCCCCCCGCCAATTACACTCCAACTGACAAGAATGCCTTAACAAGTATGTAGGAGTACCAGACTGACCATGCCACATATAGAACCCGAAATAGAATGCAACGGGGAAGCCAATTTTGAAACAGTACCTCTGTCTGATGATAGTAGTGAAGAGTGCCAAATCTTACTGGGATCAGCGGAAGCTGAATCCACGACCGACCTCAATCCAGAAGACAGCAATATCGCAGACCTGCCTCTCTCCAGCGGCCATCGTCTCTCACAAGTTGGGAAAAGTCGCCATAGGGATGGTCTGAGAACTGTTCGTATATCGGCAACCCCGCAACCACCAGAGAGAGAAAATGCTGCGACGATTCCAGCTCCACTGCCGCTGATAGTTTGTGGGGCTAAATACAGTCCACCAGTCTTTCTGTTATCGAGTTTAGCGCGGATATCGTCTCTAGCAGGCCAGGGGAGTATACTTTCTTCTGTTATCAGAGGTTCTAGTCTGACTAGTCATCTAGACACAAGACCATATGACAATGGCTGGTCCATAGCCAGTGCACGTCGAAATACACTTGTGGGACTTGAGCTTGCCATGGTAGTTCCGGCAAAGTCTCTGATCCTGAATTACACTCTGTTTGTTAATCCTATCCTGAATCCAGCTGCTTTGATGGCTAACATACACAGCATCTGGGATGAGGTGGTGAGCAAGATGCCAGGTGTGGGGTATATGGAACCACTGGAGGAGATCGTGGGCCTAGTAAGTAAAGTCAGCTAGATATGGGGAGAAGCAGGAAATTGTATTTATCCAGTTAGATATGCCAGAAGCAGTGGGGGCTAAGGACACAATTTGTCTATCATGTGAAGCATCACATTGTAGCGTTATATGAACTACCAGAAGATACCCAGGGTACCGTGCATAGGGTTGATTGTCTCTTGGAAAAAGACAGGTTTATGTGCTACCCCAAAGGGTACCAGGTTGGACTCCCACAGATGACGCTCCCTTACTATTACATGTGACTACCACAGACAACGGCCATCCCAAGACTGCGCGTAAAACTGCGATTCCTTGCGCTACAGTTTCCTGAGGCGATATATGGTAAGTACTTTGCAGAGAAGAAAATGGGGGGTATAGTAGACCCGGATTTCCTAGACATGATCAACAGTACCATGGTCTGCTTGACATGCGCTATACTCTGTCATACACTTAGGGGGTGGCAAACTGGTACATATACTGAGCCAACTGACTTCAAGCCAGAGTTAGTAGGAGGTAAGTATATGCGAATCATCGGGTATACATGTGCGACGAATCTGGCTAACCCGCCACCAAACACTTGAGACCTCATTGCTAGGCAGACGGAGACATGGCAAAAATGTCCCCGTGGAATTCAGAAGAGTATCCTTGAGAGTATTTGTGAAATGATTACCAACAAGATCATGCAAAAACGCGGTGTCCACCAAGACCGACGAGAAGGCTATGACGACAACTGGGACATGGTCAGTGCCGACTTAGAGAGCCAGAAGTCAAACCAGGAATCACGACCAGCCCCCCCCGCTGGCGCAGCGATACTGTGACTGATTCACCCATGCTCGTCCTAGTGAGGCCACGGGGCAGACGAAATGAGTGGCAGGACACCGATGTCACTGCAAGTTTCAGTCAGACATCCACTGCCCGGGAGCTGGTGTTGCTTGATTCTGATCCAATCAGTAGATCCCTCCAGGACATGACATGTCTACCGACGGAGATTGTGAGTGGCCCTCCTCCAGCCTCACAGCTATCGCTTAGTCTTGAGTAGTCACCTGTGGAACACGGAGTAGCGGCTGAAAGGGATCCCACTAGACAGGATGGCCCATTGTAGTTGCTTATCACGGAGGAGAGGCGGGGGTAGAATTCGTGAGGTCGATACTAGGTTATGGGTGAAGAAGGATTAGAGCAATCATGATCAGAAGAGGTACTGTGCGGAGACACAGTAGGAGCCAGTGTGCATGAGAGGACTGGGACATAGTCGGGATTTCACTGCGATAGCATAATGTTGTACATAAAGCGTCAGGGTCAACTAGAGGGAATCCCATAAGACTAGGCAAGTAAGTCTGTTGAGTATGGATGAGGAGGAAACATCCACGATGTGTTGTGATATGAAATATCAGGTAGCGAGAACCAGGAGCCACGAAGGTCCCGATCATGATCGATTTGTGGCGGGAGAATGTGGCCAAGAAACCAGGGAGAAGCGATGCAAACAGTATATAAGTTGAAAGATCTGGGCACAAGAGACGTCGGTGCAAAGGTCTCCAGTGCGTACTAGTAGAGATCAAGACCACCAGTTTAGACAGGAGATAATCCAGATCTTTGAGTACTGGGTCGTCATGTTGAGAGTTAAGAGTAGTTGTTTAAACTATCAGGATTAATGCTACCAGTCACAGTAGGGTAGGGATGTTGAAGGCCAGGGGGTGGGCAAAGTCAGATGGAATGGAGGAGAATCAGACGATAGCAAGAAGTAGCAAAGGATCGCAGGGATAGTCAGGACGCCAGGAGAAGAAAGTGTAGAATCTCTGCATGCAAGGAGAGGAAAGGATGGAATCTGCGGATAGGAGGAGAAGAGAGTGTGGAATCTCCGGATGCAGGGGACGTCGGCATCCACGTCCGGTGGGGTCAGGATGGGTTACACAAAAGGAAGGCAAATCTGGACACGACGTCCCGCAGATGTTGCATCCAGATTAACGGTTTGCGTTTGGGCATCCTGTGCATCAGATGCATGGGACGCACGGGATGCAAAGTGAAACCTTTGCTGTTGGTAATGCTTCGGTCCAACTAGGCCGTTACTCTTCCCACTACAGTTGCAAAGTTCTTGAATCTTTGCTCTTCGGAAAATGGGTTTGGTTGAGGAGGTCTTCTACCTTCTAGAAATGAGCCTAAACCAATTGGGTCTTATGGTAGGCTAGGTTGTCCACCTCTGGGGAAAGGTCCTCCGACTGTTCGGGGGTCCCAGCCACTAACAAATAGTAGGGATTCAGTTGTTTCCTCTACATCCATATGTGTCAACTCACCTCTCTGTGTGATTTGAGGTATGTCTGACATACTGTTCCTCGTTTTCACTTGCTTTGGTATATGAGCTCAATTTCCAACGTCCAAGGAGCAAAAGATCCCCTGTATCCTTCTTCGTTGTTACAGAGGATGGAAGTGATACGGTAGTATGCTGTATTGCAGGTGGGTTCCTCGTAAGATTCCCAGTCACAGTCGTAGAAGTATTAGTAGAAGAAACTAGGTTTCAACCACTCTCCAGAGTTGGTGAACCAAGAAGGTTCACCTTCTTTGAACAAGGGAATATCTGCTAATTCTGCTTCTCAAAGTGTTTCAAAGGAGGCATAGATAGGTGTAGATCGTGGTTCGAGAGTGGAGTTTGAATGTTCTTCAAAGTTTACCAATTGGATTTGTGGTCGCAAAGGGATCATTCAAAGAGCCTTGGTAACCAGAGGTTATTAATATAGTGTTAGGGGGTAGGTAACTCTAAAGTCAAGCGAGTATACTCTAGGCCCTGTAATCTTCTGTCTTGGAGATAGTCAAGAAGGCTAGTAAAGATAGAAGTAAAGTAGAATGAATATATTGATAAGATCTCTTTTCCGGTCACTGATGATAGACTTAAAGGTAGGGATGTTTTTTTTGTTTTTTTGTTTAACTCCTTGATTATTTGTTTAGGGTACAAAAAACATATAGAGCGCTAGCTATGATGACAAAAAACCCATATCCCTCCTCTCACCATAGGAAAAAACAAACTCCCCAAGCCCCTCTGGTATGGAGCCAACGGTACATCTCACCTCAAAGAGAAGAAACCCAAGCCCTGCTAGAGTGACCAACAAGCAAATCCTAACTAAGAAGAAAGGAGGAAGGGTCAGGAAAACCCACTGAGAAATGCCAAAAAGACAAAAGGAAGTTTAGTAGCAAGCCACATAGGCCCCAAAGCATGAGTCCACTCATTTCAGTGGGAAGGGATGCCCGAAGTGCACTAAGATAGGGAGCCCCCGCCAGACCTACTCCAAGGAGGCAGTGCAATACCATGGAGGGAAAGAGTGGACCAGCCAGCCGGGAGCGATAACCGGGGGGAGGGGAAGGTGTAGCAGTAGGGTACCAGCTGATCCGACCATAGTAGTGAGAGGAGAGCGGAGGGGTAAACCCAAAGACCTTAAACAATATCTATTGGTATCATGCTCATGTCTGACTAGGCAGCCTCTTAGCGGAACCAGAGAATGGGGAGATCGACCATAGCCTGTTGGCTGTTCTCCCCTACTGCAACTGTAGTCCTGGCCATCTGACAATGGTAGTTAAGGGGTTGTCGACCATGAGAAGACTAAGCAAGGCCAACTCAAGAGGAGGAGAGGACTCCCACCACACGTGGAGGAAGGAGGAAGGCGGAGTAAGGAAGATCATCAACAGCCACCTTGGCAAAGCAAAGCAGGTGTTTTCCTGCATTTCTCATGTAGTCCCTTGTTCTGAGAGAGATAGTATCAGTGTAGTGGAAGAGATCCTACCACCTGCTAGCCAGCCAAGTAGGGCCTCCAAACAACCAACCTCTAAGGAGAGAAAGGGCCCTGTGACGGTAGACCGAAGTCAATACCCTAGGCGTGAGATGAGTGAAGAGCCAGACTACCCGAGGCCGAAGCCAAAGGCAGGAGTGGGTGGGAAAGTGGTGATGGTTTCACGATGAAACTTATCGTGTTGAGTTTTCAATCGCTGGAGGTGTAGCGGAGACGGAGAATAGACTTAAAGCTAGGGAGGTACCTCGACATTTGTAGTCCACGTCTGGGTAGCTGTGGCCTACATCTAATCCTTTACTGACTATGTACCTGCTATACTAATAATTCAGTGTCCTTGCAGTGGGGACCTCATTTGACCCTAAAAACTAACTTTCCCGCTCTCATCCTGAATGGAGTGATCAGCTCCATCAAAGGATTTATCAATGACTCTTCTAGATGCATAGCTTAGTAGAGTGTATGATGAAGATAACTAACTCGACCAGGGAGTTGTTATTAACCAATTGTGAACTAGTCTTCCAGATAACTTAGTTTACCTGAGCTTGGGGTAGTGGGGCTACTTCTCAGAAATAGTAGCACTAAGACCTCTGGAGGCCATAGCTCAATAACTAACTGACCAATCCAGTTCAACCAAGTCTTATCTTGTAGAGTGGAGCTCCTTCTATGTTATCCAGTGAAAACTTCATGGTCGCTTATCTTGGCCGATGGATGGTGAAAGGGTAAAGACTTGCATGATGCCTTTTCCTTTAGTGCGGTAATGGACTACCATCACGATAAGTATGGCTGGGTCCGCAGTCAAACACCTGACTGTATGCATTTAGTCATGTGTCGCACCGATTCAGCTTCTATGTGTAATGGCCAAATCCTTCCAGCTGCAGTTAGGATATACTACCTATGTCTCTGACACAGGAATAATTTTTGCTGATGTAGTAGTACATTCCTATTGTGATATGATATTATAATAGTATATCCTTATAATCCTATAGTATTATAGTGGTATATTATTATAATACAATAGTATTATAGTGGTAAGTTATCATAGTATATAATGGGGGCTCTACTAGGAAGATAGATTCTAAGGATACGACTATACTAAACTTCAAATCTGTCAAACACTGCTCTTGTAAAATGTAAAGAATAAAAGTGATAGTAAAATTTAATATTGTGAAGCCCAAACCTATCTCAATTAAAGTCTCAAGAGGATGTTGATTGTATTGGAGTAAGAGAGTTCCCATATAATCTTTAAGTAGTCAGACTTATATATACTCAAAACTTCTCCATCTCGGTATGCTGATCAAATACAAGCATGCCTTTTACCACAAGAGTTGGCTGGTACTATTACCATATCCTCAAAGCACCTAAGGTATCAGTGCTCTCTAGCAGGGGTCTCTCATACACACATCAGTTCCGGCAAGGTATTTCCCAATACTCATGCCAGAGAGGAAACTTCTGCACACCGGTCCCTTGCTAATAGCTAACTGTTAAGACTCCTAAGAACAGCTAACTAAATGACTCTCTACCCACATGCCATGTCCTATGTAAATACCTATATACATCATCTATCTCTGGTTGAGTTCTAACTATCTTGATTGTAAACTTGAAAGGCCAATAATATTCCTGCAGAGAAGTGTATCAGTGGCATAACTCTGTGGCCGCTACATCGAGTTCCTTATCGCTGACACGTCACTTACCATGATAAGGATCATGCTATTAGAGCCCTCGAACAACCTACAAAGAGCCTAAGACAAAGGGGCATGTGTAGGGTTGATTGGTGTAAAACCTTCTCACCCTTCTCCAGTACTATCTTGGACTATCTGGGAGACCCTTCAGAATCACTCATACTAACTCTCTCAGTTTCAGTCTCTTTTACTCTATTCTTTTTAGAGAAGTTACCTGACCTTGTCACCTTGGCACTCTCATATATCCTGTGAAAAGGCTTCTCGTCAGACAGATGCTGCTAACTTATACCATATTATAGACATGTCTTCATAGACTCCCTTAACAAGAAAGATGGTAAATTCTCCTGTTTTGGCCCATGATACCCGGGGTAAACCCTGGGGCCACCGGTACCTGTCAGGAATAATTCTACTATATCATAGCAAGTTTAGAGTACTCTAACTCCTCCCGTGATCTTCCCATCATTATATAAGCCAGTATTGTTCGATCATTATTCTATAACAAATAATGCTAACATTTCCCAAAAAGCCTCTGAGAATATTTCCGATAGAGGATACGGTAATAGTGTCCTAAAGGCAGGGTAAGTCCATCTATGGTGATACAAAAATGGTCTCCATAGTAGGGTAATGTGATATCCTTAAGTATGGTAACTTTACTCAGCCTTCCAACCTAAACCTAGGCCAATATTGACATGGTAACATTACTACCAATACTTAGGTATACCAATTCTGTAAGTACCTTGTGTTCTTGAAGATATCTGAACCATTGGATATTTCTTAGACATGCTCCAGCAAGTCTATCTACTCTACCCCTAGATCTCAGGATCACATGTATGAGCATAGACTTATATTACTATAGTTCTCTAATATATCATTATTACCTAAGGGTATATTATCATGGTGGTATGGTATCATACTATTACAATATGATAGCAGTATCTTGTCATGGTGGTATGATATCATAGTGGTATATTCAAATTATCATAGTAGTATGATATTATAGTAGTATATTATCATAGATTATTTTATACCTTTGATCCGACTACATGATACCATTGACAGTATCAGAGTCACACAATAAGTTATCATAATATGATATTATTGGTTCTTCTTTATCTCTTATGGAATGGTGTCTTTAACCTCATTGTAGAGTCAATAGTTATATTAGTAATATAGTCCCTTATCATTTATACTATGAGCATGATCTTTCATTATCTGTACTGTACATGTAATCCTTCATCATCTGTGCTATAGCCCTTCATCATTTGAGACATCATTCCCATTGACCTATTTGTAGAGTGAATTGCTATATTACGATATTATTAATCTCTTTAAACTACTCTATTACTTTTGGCCTATTATTTAAGCAGTAAACCAATGAGAGTCCTAGAATTTGGCCAATACCTAACTTTCAATTAACTTATTATTTAAGCTGTGAAGGAAGGAGACTCCCAGGATTTAGCTGATACTTAACTATCAGGTGACCTATCATTTAAACTGTGAACCAATGAGAGTCCCAGGATTTGGCCCATACCTAACCCTCATGTGACCTATCATTTAAGCTCTGAACCAATGATAGTCCTTGGATTCGGCTAATACCTAACTCTGAAAAGGAAGTCTGAAACTTGGCCTATGAGAAGGCCTTAAAGTGACAAAAGTCTTAAACTATCTGCTAATAGTAGATCATAGATAGAAAATTTCTAATATAATTACTGATTATTTAGTCTAGATATATAATTTTCATTATCTACCTACTTGTTTACTTAATCTGAGCTTGACTAAATATTTATATTTTAAAAAGTATGCTTTAAATAATAAGAAAGAGAAATTATATTAGGTTAGTAAACCAATATAATTCATGATAGATTAAAGTACTAAGGAGTTAAAGTAAGAATATAAAAAAATTGAAATGATATATAAAGATAATATCATAAATAAAGCAAAATGTAAAGAGGTTCTAATTGACATAAACAAGTATAGGATGATTGGTAATTTATGGAATAGATTGAGTACAAGGAATATAAATTCAATGTCATATTAAATGACATAAAAACTATATAAAATATCCTAATACAAACAGAAAATAGTTTAAACTATACCAGTCTAGATTATAAGAGTATGGTAATCTTATATTATTTGTATCTCCTATACTACCTCTTTTATCTCACTAAGATCACTAACTCTAGTAAGCACTGTTGAATTTTCTAATTCGTTTCATATGTATATTCCCTTGATAATATCGTATATTCCTCTACTTAGTATTATTTCTAGTTCACGGACATTACTACAGCGGAGTATGTATTACGTATATTTCATTGATATTTCATGATACGATTAGGGGATTATGGTGTGCTTTTCTTATCTGGTGTTCGGGTTTATTTCTTACATTTTATGCATCATCATGCACGGTCATCGGTCATTTGATTTACAATTATGTTCTAATTATTCGTTCACACCACCTCAGATTTACGCATGTTTTATGGAATTTCCTTGGCAGTTCTTTAGGTTCAAACACGTTCGCACTGATGTTTTTCCTACTTATGTTACGGTCAAACACGTCGACACTTATGTTTTCCCTTACATTTCCTCTTTGTTACGCGAAAGATGTGTACCTGTATAAATAGGGGTTACCACCCATCTCGCTTAAGAGAATTAAGGACAAGAACTACTACCAATCTACCTTCATACAAAATTCCTCCTCGCTTAGCGTGCCCGCAGTATACTCTCACTACTGTGTCGTACTTTTGTACAAAGTTATTAAGATAGTGCCGTACCCACACATTTGAACAAGTACCTGTAATATCTCAAAATTCTCCTCTATCTTACCAATTTCCATACTCTATTGCCTTTACTAAACTCAAGTATTATCTCCCTTACTACTTCTAGTAGTGGTAGGCTATCTACTATCCCTTTCTCTATGGGTTTACACAATTTAAAGTCCTAGTTTTCTTCTCTTTTCTTTAAATAGTTTTAGTTGGTTTTTTCTTACCTTTTTTAAATGTCATTTAGGACAATTCTCCTCTTTTACTAATATTTACAACTAGATATATTCTCATAGAATTTGTGCTTTTATTCCCTTTTGTTTCATTCTATTTGGTTGAGAATTGGTGGAGTTATTACTACTTTTGTACTTGGGTTGTTATGTCCCCCTTCCCGCTGGTGTCCCGCATCACGGTGGCGTACGTTAGGCTACTTCCTCTGTTACCCGCTTTATATCTGGGAGAATAGATAATCTTATTCAAATAACGGATAAATTCTCGCATTCCTTCTTTTCTTATATTCCTTGCTTCTATTCTATTCCACTGTCCCCCCCCCCCCAATTCTCTCTATAGTCCTGGCTGCTTTTCATGGCTTCCCCATACTCCTTTCTACTCTTCACTCCCCCTGACTCCCAAACTTCTAACCCCTTTTCCATATCCTTTCAATAAGATAATGAGCTCCTACATATCTACTAGTATATCGATCCTGCATCTTCTATCCTGTAAACAAAAAAAAATGAAATAAAATAACTGCCCGTTTCCGGGGAGATGAGTAAATTATATGCCGCGACAGGAAAGTAAGCACCGCCGTTTCGCGATACACTAGACAGCAACTAATTATGTTTGACCCATCGCGCTGTCCTTGGGATGGTATCATAGGAGCATGGCCAGGATTCTGGCACATGTTAGGGGTTTGGGGTGGTCTGTAGAGTTCTGACGGGGAGTAGTCCCTTAATCCCACGGGTAGAAAATGAGCAGGATGTGGTTTATCGTCGTTCCGACCCTTGGGAGGACATATGATCGGGGGCGATCCGAGCGCCACGGGTTTACTTGGGGTCCTAAAGTGTAGGGCCGTGCAGATATCACGAGTGAACCGGCTGGGAAAACTACCAGTAGGTAGGGGGTGGGGGACTGGTGGGTAACTCGGATTATGTTTTGGCATTTAAGACACCCGCCAGAACGATAACAAACGAGTGACATATTATTATTACAGCAATAGTAAAGTGGCGGCAGCGAAGAGCTTATTGGGTGAGACGTCATATCAAACATGAACCAACATCATATACCGCTAAGAGATTAAAAAAAATATGTATATAAAAAATAACAGGAGAAAATAAAGAGCACATACAAAAAAAAGTAAAAATTTCCAACACTTCTCCACAAATAACGGACAACACGGCTAGCGAATTGCGTCGTAGTTTCGCTTGGGTTGGTTGGAAGAGCCCGCTGTGTATTCCGCCCTATCATCTCTGAATCTCTAGATTCTCCTTGGGATCGTTGCAGGAAGGTCAGGTTTCTGGCACTCGACAGGTTGTCCGGATGGTTTGGTCCAGGAATTTTCTCAAACCGCGCTAGTGCACGCTGATTCAGCTCCTCTGATTCACTGTATTTTCCTTGATATTGAAGAACAATAGCGAGGTTGTTGGTGCTTGATAGGGTGTTGGGATGGTCTGGTCCGAGGATCCTCTTGCGCGCCTCCAATATACGCCGATTCATCTGCTCTGATTCGCTGTACCTTCCTTGGTACCGCAGCACAGCAGCCAGGTTGTTGGCACTAGATAGGGTGTCGGGATGATCCGGTCCAAGAACTTTCTCATACCCCTCTAGTACATGTCGATTCAACATCTCCGATTCGTTGTGCTTTCGTTGGTACTGGAGCACAATGGCAAGGTTGTTGGCACTTTGCAAGAAGGTGAGATGGTTTTGTCCAAGACACTTCTGATACCCCTCCAGTGCACGGAGAATCAACGCCTCTGATTCATTGTACTTTTGCTGGTATTGCAGCACAGTAGCCAGGTTACTGGCACTTCTTAGGGTGTCAAGGTGGTCTGGTCCAAGAATAATCTCACGTCGCTCCAGTGCACGCCGGTTCATCTCCTCTGATTCGTTGTACTTTCCCTGGTATCGTAGCACGATACCCAGGCAGTGGACAGCCCGCAAGACGGTGGGATTATCCGAGCCCAATGACGGCACCATATCCTCTAAGAAATTCTGAAATATCTCCTCAGCCACTTCTGCCTTCCCTTGATATGCGACTACCACCCCCAGGTGTATAACCCTCATCGGGCCTTCCCCATCCCAGTCATACTCTTTACTCTTTTCCCTAAGTGCAATACATCGACGGAATTGGGATTCTGCGTTATTGTAGGAACCCATATCTCGAAAGTACTGTCCCAGGCGAAAACACAGTTCTTCGGCTATGGGATCCGTTGAACCTTTGGCTACTGCAAGTGCATGTGGAATGTATGTGCGATCAACATCTCTCCACTTGTTCTCATCTTGAGGTAAGAACCTTAAAATCATCCCCAGCGCAGTGGCCCTCAACTGATCCAACTCTTCTGTCGGTAAATACACTTGTAAAGACAGCTGGACCAAACGGTGAAGCTCGTAAAATGCCTGATCCTCGCGATTAACAGTCGTAACTAGCGAAAATCCCAACAATCTTCCAATGGCCAAACGAAACTCCATGGGGCCATCTATCCGTTCCAAGCAACTTTGATTCAATAACTCCGCGGGTATGTTCTGACGATCGAAGACGGCCATTAGACGTAGAATATTTGCTGCTAGGGGCACTTTGAGTGTGATTCGTTCAAAGGTGATAAGGTACGTAGCTAGGATGCTTGCGGTCATATCCGCCTCTGGTTTGATGTTACAAAACGGTTGCGAAATTAGTCTCCTAGCTTGTTCTTCGCTTCCCCGGAGAATTCTCCAATAAGCGGATGGCGGTGTCTGGGTTTCGGCCATGAAGGCTGTCGCACCCACGATAGCCAGCGGGCTATCGTGCACGGCACTAAGGATCATTTCGGCAGCCTCTTTTTCTTCATCACTCGAAAGGTTCCAGCTGCCAAAGCGCTTTGAAAACAATGATTGGGCTTCATCCTCCCCCATCCTTCCAACATCGATCCTTTCGCAACCCTGCCAAGTTGCAACCCGGAGAGATCTAGTGGTAAATATTGGAGTGCCACCTTGGCCTTGCGGTAAAAATTTGGAGATGGGCCCGCTGTTGCCGATAAAGTCCTCTTCATTGTCGGCGTTATCAATAACCAGTATCCAATGACCACTGTCTGGACCTTCGAACCACCCCTTAATACTCGCTAGAAACTGCTCTTGGTCGGTCTCAGCGCTGGGAAGAGGAATTCGAACATGGTGTGCAATAGCCCTGAAACCGTCGATAAACTTTAACACCCCACTCCCCTGCACCCAGAAAACATCGCAATCGGCGTCGCTTGCGCGCTGATAAACGTATTCGAGGGCAATCTGAGTTTTTCTAAGGAAGTTTAGTAAACCCCCGAAGTAAAAATAATGAGTACATACCCTGATCCGCCTAATCCATGAAGTGCGATCCGGTGGTGACCGTCACCCTCTGAATGTCTCTTTATCGACTCGATGAGGCCCTTTCGGCCAGTAAACTCGCTGTTTCTGTCATAGGGAATTATCCGATCAGGCCTAGGTGCTTCGTCTAGTTGTAATAGTGCATTAGATATTTGGTGGAAGTCTATCGGGAAAGCTGATAATACCTCTCTCCCCAGCTCCAAACACACACGCTTGATATATCGTTTGGATATTGGTAAGGGTATTTAGACTGCTGCTGCTACCAAAATCATTATGATTCCCTGAATTCGCGCTGAAATCTCCACTGGTATCGGCTTGCATTTTCTACGAGGATTGCCATGTAAGCTCCAGTTCTTTTAGGAATGACTGACACCAGATGGAAGGGAGCCCACCGATCCATCAAGTGCTCTATTATTCAGCTCCCTGTAGGCCCCTTTCAAAGGTCCAGTAGGAAAGCGATAAGACGTCGCCAGCTTATCTGAAAAAGGAAAGGAGGCCTATTTTTCGCCAACCAAGGTACGGTAGTTCAAGATCTTTTCGCAAGCCCATAAAAATACCGATAAGGCAAGGATACCTGTGGAGTGAGTAACCGAGGACTCAACCTTGGCTTGGAGAATGAATGATTCTCTGGTTTTGAGGTCGCTTTGAGTTGCAGTCCTTGCGCGAGCTATAGGAATTCAGTGAAGCCGAAGATTTGGCAAGAGGACCCCGTATAGGAATCAGAGCGTTAGCGTCTGGAGGGGGTATCATAACAAAAATACAGTAAAAAAATTTCAGCCCTGGAAATACAAAGCCCTACCCTAGCAGCTCAGGCTGAGAAAAAGCCTGAGAAAAGCAAACAATAGGTATTGTGACCCATAACTAGCCCTCCAGGGGTTAAGGAAATGTACTCGAGTAGAGTTAATTGGTTAGGGCCTGTTTGGATGAAATGGTTCCATTCCGTTGGCCCATACAAATGACCATTTCCTTCCTTTTTGAAGAGGTTGCTGCCAAAAGGCTGTTTGGCACACCCGCTATCAACATTTCTGTTTCTATGGTTGACTGTTAGCAACAACCTTTTCCACCAGTCAAACCATTTCACAACGGAATGGTTGCCACTTCCTTCCTTTTTTACCAAACAGGCCCTTAGACTTTGTTTGCGGCTTGGGCAGCGACCAGCATTTAGTGGATGTCGGCTAATGCCGGGCGATACAGTGTGATACAAGACACCACAAGTTAACCGTCTCCTGACTAGGATAATAATATATTATTGAAGACAACAAAGAATTTTCATGCATCCTACGGTACCCGGTACGAGTATGATAGCCGCCTATTTAACGTGCTCCATCAGCCAGAGCTGCTGAGATACAAAATTTGAACCTATCAAAAATTATACTGCTCTACGAACCGGCTTGTTTGGTACATTCTGGGAAGTGTCCATGGCTATCGCCACTTCTTCTCTCCATTCAATTCAAAGTTGCCATAATCTTCAAGGCGAAACAAGTGCATCAGCCTACGGTATTACACAAGTACCACACCTTAAAATCGATGAGCCACCCAAAATCGGTGTTGCTCATAGAGCAGTGAAAAGACATCTAATACCGGTACTCCTACACCGTCCTGATCACAATTCCGCTTCTACACAGGCGAATGCGTGGGCACCTCGGTGGGAATTTCTGTATGGGAATGGGACAAGTCGTATAGAAGGTTGCAAAAGGCTAACATTCCCACAATACCGGCAAACGGAAGGCGAATTTAGTGCGGCAACACGAATCATCATACTATCGAAAGCTCCTATCCCACCCATCGAAGAGGGAATTTCGGACGTCCTACTTGTACAGTACATGGTGCGAGGTTCAATTATCCGGGCGGATAGGAAGCCAAGCTCTAAGGCAAGGCTCTGTTTGGCGGGAGCGGAACCGTTCATGATCGTTCCGTTTCAAAAAGGTTGTCCATGTAGAAACGGGCCACTTCCGTTTCGCAACAGTCAACTCGGCTCATTTCCCAACGGAACGGTCAATTTATTCCATAGCTACCAAACTCTAGCTTAGTTCCTTCTATTTTGAAATGGAAGGTAGCGGTCGTTGGTGTAGGGAACGGAACGGAACTGTCGTATCCAAACAGACCCTAAGCCTCTTTCGAAATGACGAGGGCCTTGGCACGGTTACCGTTAGGATCTGAGCAGAGGGGGGGCTACGATAGTCGGGTCATTACAATACCGCATTAATTGGCGAAACTGGAAATGAGTCTAGGATGAAAAAGGAAGAAAAATGCGAGGCTCCACTGTTAGCTCAAGCCACAACCATGGATGACTCACTTTTATTTCAACCACAATTGACTCACATAATATTATGTTGATCCAGAGAACAATTTATAGAAGAAGAAAAAGATTTATACTTCAAGTAAGTTGTAGTGCGCTCACCACCCGCAGTCCCTGATCCTGATAATCCGGATACCTCACTGTCCCCTATCAATTACCTCGCTATCCCCCATCAATCACCTCGCTGTCCCCTATCAATCACCTCACTTTCTCCCATCAATCACCATGAACTTTGAATTTCTCCCACCAAAACTTAGCTTGATATCCCGAATCACTTGCTAAACTGGACTGATTCTTCGCCTTTTGGCTATCCGGGATAGTCGGGATAGTGGAGGGCGAGTGTACACAAGTGAGCAATCGTGAAGGATGAATATCCAATACCTGTTAAATCCAGAGCTCGAGCTCATAGCGCAACATATGCCAAATTCAATTCCCTGTCAAGCTTCGGAAGAGAGGATACCACCTGTTTTGCCACCTCCGAGTCTGAGCCAGCTGTCTGAAGAGCCAGCTGGTACCGGTGGCCCGCATAGTCCTACAACTTTGCCTCTGAGCTCTTCCAGAATGCGTCCACCAGCCTCCAGCTACCACCCACGGCCAGGCCCCCGATCCAAGCCAATTGAAGTCCGTCGGGGAGGATCCTTTTCCAGGGCAAGAAAGCGAATACAATGTTCCTATACTCCTGAGTTCAAAATTGAGGTACTTCAGTGGTGGTTTCATCACCGAATACCTCAGAAAGCAGCTGAAAGGATGGGAGAGGAAGAAGAGGATGAGGAACCGGAGGTGCTACGAGCACCACTCATGAAGGAGGTATCAGAAAGGTATTTGGTACCAATCACGACACTGCATAACTGGAGGGTGCATCAGGGTGAGATAATTGAAGGAAGAAAAGGAGAAAGAAAAAACAGATCTGAAGCAGGTAGGTGTGCTTGGCCAGAGTTGGAGTCAGAACTTTATGATAGGTATCGAAAAAGACGGGATGAACGGAAGGCAGTACGGCGGGGGTGGCTCCGGCGTGAGGCTTTTCGGATCTTTACCAACTGCTATCCCGAGAGGGATATTTCGGAATTCAGTTTTTCGAATGGCTGGCTGGCGGGCTTCCTTTCTCGACATTTGATTACCCTTCGATTCACAACAAACAAGTCCCAAAGAGTGCCGGAGAACTACTTACAAAGCATTCTCTCCTGGTTTCGCTTTAATCGGCGGAACTCGCAGATTCGTATGGGGAGTCATGATGAGGAAAGGGTGGTTGGTCGGTACTTACTTGATAGTATTTGTAACCTAGACGAGACCCCCCTCCCGTTTGAATATTTAGATGGCCAGACCTACAGTGACAAGGGTAGCCATTCAGTCCAAGTTAAAGCTAGCAATAGCGGCTGGGACAAGAGGCAGGCTACCCTGTTACTGGCAGTATTTGGAAGTGGAAAGGCAAGGATTCGGCCGCTAATCATTTTTCGAGGTAAAGAGAAGTACGAGGGACCCCGGATGGCACATTTTCAAAAAAAGAGAGAGGAAGAAGCAGAAAGATATGATCCCCGGGTAGGAATCAAGTGGAATGAGGCAGCCTATGCCAATTCTGGTCTCTTGGTCGAGTGGATCAAGGAGTTTCTGGTACCAGCTCTTCCCTCAGGTCCACGGCTGCTCGCATTAGATGTGGCAAAGTTTCACTCGACAGCAGAGGTTTTGACCACTTTACGTGCCAATAATATCACCCCTTCACTCATTCCGGCTGGCTGTACTGGGCTAGTGCAGCCCCTTGATGTCTCCGTCAACAAACCGTTCAAAAACCTCCTTCGCACCATTTTAGAAAACCTACTTGACAACTACGAAGCAGAACACCAGCTAGATTTACGCGAGCTTCACCACTCCAACACCTCCGCAATCGCTGAAAGGCGCACTCTTGTTACTCATGCTGTAGGTCAAGCCTGGGAGGAGTTTAGCCAATCACACCAAGAGTTAGTGATTACAACCTTTCGCAAATTGGGACTTACACTCCCAATTGATGGCTCATGTGATAATGAGTTATCTGTCAAAGGTATCGATTCAGGACTACTGAGGATAGGAGATTGGAGGCAAAGGGAGGAAAATATGGCAGGGGTAGGGGTGGCAGGTCCGGCATTGCATTCAGATTCTGAGCTTGAGGTTGTGCATGATGATACTATAGAGTTTGTAGATCGGGAATGAAAACTGAAACCAGCCGGCACTTTATATTCATGTCATCACTACATATCACTCAATCTAATTCTGATATTCGCTTAAATTGCCACCCCCTTTTTTTGCGTCAGATGTCGATCCCCGAGTCTTAGCCCCATTTCCAGTTTAACCAATTAATGCGGTACTCGGTCGGCAAGAAAACGCGCCGAGGCCACTACGGTACCGGTATTACCCTTCTAGATTCCCACCCGAGGCCCTCCATGCCGTCACAGAAAAATTCACCGGCTTATGTAAGCCATTTTTGCCACACCAATACTTCTACACGCACGCCACGCCATCATCACTCGAGCACCCGAGTACGAGTGCGGCCGATAAATATATTCGTCACGTGCCTTATCTAAGGACAAATCGCAGCCAAAAGGTGCACCAAAACTTTCTTATCAGACTCACGTGACGAATATATCTATCGGCCGCACTCGTACTCGTAGAGGACCAATAGTTCAAGAGTCTTCCGCCACATGCACATACCATTGCCCGAGTACCAGATTAATTGCGGAATTACAAATGTGAACTTGAAGGTTAGAGTTGTGTCAGGCCTATTCATTCCCCCCACAGGATACTCGAGTACATATCCCATAGGGGGTTATTACATTGGGTTAATGGCTAGCAGATCTCAAACATACGATAGGCAACATGGATGGAAACCCTTCGCACTGATCGGCTTTTTCCCGCAGCCATAACCGGCTGATGCAGCGCAATTACCGCTTGCCACTCTACAAGTACGGGTACTCGAGTCGCTGCTGCAGAGAAGGCCATCGCTGATCTAGTTCAGGAGCTTACGAGCTGGGAGGGGGGAGAGGCCTTTGAAAGTGGGAATTTAAGGACGGGATTCTTTGAGCCTTACTCAGCAGGTGTAACACTATGAAGATGCAGAGCGGACCAACAAAAATTCCAGCTCGCGCAATACCGGTTAACCTCAGTGAGCTTGAATCTGAGGCCAGAAATACTGGTGAATTTCAAAGATATCTGGGGGCCCTGGCACCAAGGCTTTGTGCTTTCAAGGAGCCTCGACAATGCGGTGTCTAAATACTTGTACAGTATAGATGCAACCCCCTTCATTGCAACATTGACTCGAATGCACCTTCGCGCTAGACTTAGTTAGCCACAGCACCCTAGTTTGACCCTTCCCTCTCATTCAGTGCTCGCTGGATCTCTCCCACTTTGTTCATCCTAGAGGCAAGTGATGCGGAAGGGCTGGCTCTTCCATCCCCCTCATGTTTGCTGTATCCGACCGTTAAATAGTCAGATAGCAAGAGTTCATCAGATAAAGTGCGCAGAGCGGATCGCTTGGGATTTCTGCCCTCCTTACTCGTGTAACATGTTGTTATCAATCGCGGCACGGGTAATCTTATCAACATCACGTGATGGAAACACTAGCATTTATTGGGCTTACTCGTGCAACCGTGTCCCATATCATATTAAGCTGTGCAGCCAGAGCCAGTGTGACCCAACTGATCGTACAGAGCCGCATGTTAGGTGCGGGGGCTTGGGAGGGGACACAGTGTCACCATGCGATGAGCTCTCTCTCTTGGTATAGTACTGTACGCGACCTTCATCTCAGGTTTCATTCTAGCCAGCTACCCGATGCGCAATACTCTTTATCAGACACTGTCGATGGCTTCGGGGCGGATTGTTACCGATTGTGTGGGTTTGGTTTGCTACGCGGCTGCTGGCTGATGAGACTCTGGCATCGATGATGTGATACACATCAACATGGAGGAACGCTCGCCCCCGCACCTCACCCGAGGTATCTCTGACAACATCACAATCTTACAAATCACAAGCCCCCACTGAACCTGGTCTTTTCCACACCGCTCGTTATACCCCACAAAACTTATGGCCCTTGCTCTGAGCACAAATTCACCGGTCCACGGAGACAGGTCTACCCTGGGAAGTCATGGCTTTCCGCCCGTTACGTGATGTTAGTGTCTTGGAAACGCTTATTTGAGCTTTACGGACCAAAGTGAGAGCTTTGTCATAGGATAGGAAATTGTGGTACCTAGCGGTTTCTAGAGTCTGGGTAGGTAGATAGACCTTTCTTTGGTCTGGCTCAAAACCATGGGAGTGAAGCTGACACTGTCAAACCCAGGAGTAGGGGCTACCTACTTCAACCGAATCCACAATTGACCAGCCTGCGGGCGTCAAGTAGGGTGAGGTCCAGTAGCGTTGGTTCGGTGGTACTAAGCGAGTTGGGGCCGGTTGATGGTGGTGGAGGACAAGCAAAGTGATGCGGGAGGCTCGGGGGTGTAATATACAGAAGTATGTGGTCCCGGCGATGAAAGTTGGCTAGCTAAATATATAACTTAGGGACGAGCGCAGCACAAGAGGGCAAGCCCTCGCACCCACCGACGCTTTCCGACGCTTCGCATATGTATCGTACACCTCCGCTCAGACACCCCAATTCTTCTCTCCACACTACCCGAGTTCTTCGCCCTACCGCATCTGCGCCCCCAAACTACAATGCGCTACTACTATGATTGCCATGCCATCATCACCTGTAACATCGGGGGAAGGAGGCGATTAGTGGTTCCGGAGGACCCCAATACCCGCTCTCCCTGTATTACCTGCGAATACATATCATGCAGCCGTGCAATGCAGGAAAGGTTGAGGGGTTGGAGGGGCTCCAATGCGGCTCGGTCCCCACGATGATTAGTTAAGTTAGGCTTCCCTAGAGGGAGGCGGATTTTGCAACCTGATCCCTGTCAATCCATACGGGCCACTGGTATCAGATAGAGCACGCGCTGCGAAATTTTGAACCCTTAGACCAATATATCTATATATATTGGAATTTATAGCCATCTAATTCCAACCTTACTTTAATTGACTTTTTCTCACACGAGTTATACTGTGCGAGTACTATAAGTTACACACAAGCAGCACAAATCCCCACAGATCAGTAGTGCACAAAGCCTTAGCTCATTAGCGACCCCTTCCTCCCTTCACCCAACCACTCCTCTCTGGCCGGGATCTCTTGTGCCCTAATGCCGTCAACTTCCCGATGCATTCCAAAGTAGTGCATTTATGTTCTCTGGGAGTCTTACACAATCCCTCGGGAGCCCGCTCAAAGTTGTTTCGGCTTAAGGAAGCTATCTGTGTTTCTTTCACACTACGGTAGAAGGCAATGCAGAAACCCGATGGCACTACCGACTTTAGTCTTCTCTTAGGCAAAAGCACTTTCCTCATCCCTAGCCGCCATGTATGGGGGCAGGATCGCCGGCTGGATTTAGGTAAGGGAGGATGGTTTGAGTGTATGGCTTTCACATCGCCTTCTGGTGCCCCCTTGGCGGTGATTTCCCATCCATTACAATTTACTTTCTTCGGCAATAACACATCCAGGTTGGTGCCAGTGAAAAAGCTTCTATCGCTATACGATCGGGAACTATCCCATGCCCCTCTGCCGCGTCATTGCTTTGTACTGTTCGTAAGTTGTTTGCCACCGGAAGCTCTCGGGCCCGGGAATAGCATGACATCTCGATTTCCGGTCTATGGCTACTTCCTGTTCTACTCACTTTACCGCTGGGAGAATAGACGATCTTATTTAAACCACTTAGACAAATTCCCGCATTTCTTTCCTCATCTACCTCTATTACACTCTCTTGCCATATTCCCCCCCATTATCTCCTCTATCATTCTCCTCGCTGGTTCCCATGGCTTCCCGACACTCCTTTCTACTCTTGACTGCCCCTGACTCCTGAACTTCTATCCCGTTTTCCATATCCTTTCGATGAGATAATGAGCTCCTACATATTTACTAGTGTATCGATCCTGCATCTTCTATCCGGTAAACAAAAACAAATGAATTAAAAATAACTATCCGCTTCAGGGGAGATGAGTCAATTGTACGCCGCGACAGGAAAGTAAGCAACTAATTATGTTTGACCCAATGGGCTGTCCTTAGGGTGGGAGGAGCATGGCCAGGATTCTGGCACATGTTAGGTGTTTGGGGTGGTCTGCAGAGTTCTGACGGGGAGTAGTCCCTCAATCCCGCGGGCAGAAAATGAGCAGGATGTGGTTTATCGTCGTTCCGAACCTTGGAAGGACATATGATCGGAGGCGATCCGAGCGCCACAGGTTCACTTGGGGTCCTAAAATGTAGGGCCGCACAGAGACCGCGAGTGAAGCCACTGGGAAAACTACAAGTAGGTAGGTGGTCGGGGACTGGTGGGTAACTCGGATTATGTTTTGGCATTCAAGATACCCGCCGGAACGATAAAAAACGAGTACATATTGTTATTACAACAATAGTAAAGTGGTGGCAGCGAAGAGCATATCGGTTGAGAAGTCATATCAAACATAACCCAACATCATATATCGCTAAAAGATTAAAAAAAATACGTATATAAACAATAAAAAGAGAAAATAAAGAGCATATACAAAAAAAAGTAAAAATTCCCAACACTTCTCCACAAATAACGGACAACACGCCCAGCGAATTGCGTCGTAGTATCGCTTAAGTTGATTAGAAGAGCCTGCTGTGTATTCCGCCCTATCATCTCTGAATCACTAGATTCTCCTTGGGATCGTTGCAGGAAGGTCAGGTTTCTGGCACTCGACAGGTTGTCCGGATGATCTGGTCCAGGAATTTTCTCAAACCGCGCTAGTGCACGCTGATTCAGCTCCTCTGATTCACTGTATTTTCCTTGATATTGAAGAACAATAGCGAGGTTGTTGGCGCTTGATAGGGTGTTGGGATGGTCTGGTCCCAGGATCCTCTCGCGCGCCTCAAGTATACGCCGATTCATCTCCTCTGATTCGGCGTACCTTCCTTGGTACCGCAGCACAGCAGCCAGGTTGTTGGCACTAGACAAGGTGTTGGGATTGTCCGGTCCAAGAATTTTCTCATACCCCGCTAGTACACGCCGATTCACCGCCTCTGATTCCGTGTGCTTTCGTTGGTATTGGAGCACAATAGCAAGGTTGTTGGCACTTCCCAAGGTGGTGGGATGGTCTGGTCCAAAATTCTTCTCATACCCCTCCAGTACTCGCCGATTCATTGTCTCTGATTCGTTGTACTTTTGCTGGTGTTGCAGCACAGCGGCCAGGCTGCTGATACTTATTAGGGTGTCAGGGTGGTCTGGCCCAAGAACCTTCCCGCTACCCTCCAGTGCGCGCCGACGCATCGCCTCTGATTCACCTGACTTGCCCTGGCATTTGTAGAACAATAGCTAGGTTATTGAGACTTGTTAGGGTGTCGGGGTGCTCTGGTCTAAGAATCTTCTCGCGGCCCTCCAGTGCACGCCGATTCATCGCCTCTGATTCATCGTACTTGACTTGGTCTTGCAGAACAATAGCCAGATTATTGAGACTTGTTAGGGTGTCGGGGGTGCTCTGCTCCAAGAATCTTCTCGCAGCCCTCCAGCGCACGCCGGCTCATCGCCTCTGATTCATCGTACTTGGATTGGTCTTGCAGCACAGCAGCCAGGTTGCTGGCACTTATTAGGGTGTCCGGGTGGACCGGTCCAAGAATCCTCTCGCGACCCCCGAGTGCACGCCGATTCATAGCCTCCGATTGGTTGTACTTTCCCCGGCACCGCAGTGCAAGAGCCAGATGGTGGACGGCACTCAGGACGATAGAATTATTTGGGCCCAACGATCCTTCAACATCCCTTAATAAATTCTGAAGCATCTGCTCGGCCACTCCCGCCTTTCCCCGACGGGTATTCACCGCGGCTAAGAGGACTACTCTCTCCAGGCCTTCCTCGAAGTCATACCCTTTGCCCTCTTCCCTAAGTGCAAGACATTGACGCAATTGAATTTCTGCGTCATTGTATGAGCCGATACGGAGAAAGTACTGTCCCATGTGAAAACAAAGCTCTTCGGCAATGGGATCCGTCGAACATTTGGTTACTACAAGTGCATGTGGAATGTATGCAGAACCAGTTGATCTCTGCTCGTTCCAATCCCGAGGAAACAACCTTGAAACCAGTCTTAGCGCAGTGGCCCTCCATCGATTCAACTCCTCTACAGGCAAGTACACTTGTAAAGACAGTTGGACCAGGGGCTGGAGTTCGTAAAATGTCTGGTCTCCGCATTTGGCGCTCATAACTAGCGAAAATCCCAATAGATTCTCAATGGCCTTACGAAACGCAATTGGATCATCCATTCCTTCCAAACCACATCGACTCAATAGCTCCTCAGGTATGTTCTGACGATCGAAGAAGGCGATTAGACGTAGGAGATTGGCCGCGAGGGGCATCTGCTGTGTAATCCGGTCAAAGGTGACAAAGTACGTTGCTAGGATGCTTTCGGTCATATCCGCCTCACGTTGGATATCGCAAAATGGCTGGGAAAGTAGTCTCTTCGCTTGATCATCGCTTCCCCGGAAAAAAGTCCAGTAAGTGGAAGGTGGTGTCTGGGTCTCGGTCATGAAGGCTGCTACTCCGACGATAGCCAGTGGGATGTGATTTATGGATCCCAGGATCATCTTGATAGCCTCTTTTTCTCCATCACCGAGAGCATCCCAGCCACCAAAGCGCTTCGAAAACAACGCGCGACCTTCATCCTCTTCCATTTCCCCGACATCGATCCTTTCACAATCCTGCCAGACTGCAACCCGGAGAGATCTAGTGGTGAATATTATAGTACCTCGAGGGCCTTGTGGTACATATTTGGATAAGGGACCGTTGTCGCCAACAAAGTCCTCCTCGTTATCGGCGTTGTCAATAACTAGTATCCAATCACCACTATTTGGGCCTTCGAACCACCGCTTTATGCTCGCCAGGAATTCCTCTTGTTCCGTCTCGGCACTCGGTAGAGGAATTGGAACATGTTGCGCAATTGCCCTGTAACCCTCAATAAATTTTGACACCCCACTCCCCTGCACCCAGAAAACATTACAATCACACTGGCTTGCGCGCTGATAAACATGTTCGAGGGCAATCTGAGTTTTCCTAAAGCATGTTAGTAAACCCCCAAAGTAATAATAATGAATACGTACCCAGATCCGCCTAATCCATGAAGCGCGATCCGGTGGTGACCGTCACCTTTGGAAAGCCTCTTTATCGACTCGATCAGACCTTTACGGCCCGTGAACCTGATGTTTCTGGCGTAGGGAATTATCCGATAAGGCCTAGATTCTTCCCCTAGTTTTCATAGCAGATTAGATCTCTGCCGGGAATCTCTGGGGAAAGCTGATAATACCCCTGCCCCCAGCTCCTTGATATATTTGTCCAATATTGGTAAACATGTTCAGGTTTCCCGTGTTTATATTATTATTGTTACCAAAAAAATGGTGATCCCCTGAATTCCCGCTGAAGTTTCCGCTGATATTGGCTTGCATTTTTCTGCGACGATTGCCATGTAAGCTCTTGTTATTTTTGAAATGAGAGACAACGAGCGGAAGGGAAACCCACCGGTCAATAAGGTGCTCCAGTGCTTCGCTCCCTATAGACCCGTGTTCAAAGGTCTAGTAGGAAAGCGATAGGATGTCCCTAGCTTATCTGAAACCTGAAAGGATGCCTATTTGTGGCCAATCGAGGTATGATAGTTCAAAATCTTTTCGCAAGCCCTGAAAAACACCTGCACGGCGGGGATACCAGTAGAAGGGGCAGCCGAGGACCCAACCGTGGATATGGAGATGAATTATTCTGTAGTTTTGAGGCCGCTTTGGGTTGTAGTGTTTCCTGGAGATCTAGGAATTCAGTGAAGCCGAGAGATTTGGCCAAGGACCCTGAGTGGGTATTAGAGTGATGGTGTCTCGAGACCGTAACGGAAAATAAAAATTCAGCCCCGAAGCGAGAAGTTCTCTTACCTTTGTGGGGGCCTAGGAAAAGCCTGAGAAAGTCAAACAATAGGTATTGTGGTCCCATCTACGGCGGGTCATGTAGACATCGAGTGCAAAAAAACTTAAGCGAGGCATCGGTAGCAACCCAAGGCCGGGTAACTAACTGGAGTAGAACCATACAGGCATTGCCCCAGCTCCTGACTGTGACAACATCACCTCCACAAACAACCCAACCAATACTGACAATAGAGAAACTAGTCAAAAGCAAAAACAAAGAGATTGCATTATGTGGTCCGTGTCTAGCTATAGTTTCTCTATCTTTTATTACCCCTACCCAGTGTTTTCTTTAAGCTTTCCCCTAAGTTACTTCTCTAAGCTGTGGTTGACTCAGGAGGAGTAACACATTGTATCATGTCTGAAGACATTAGGGTTAAGCCCTAAGATAAATTCACCAAGAATTTTTATCTACCTAACCAAGAGTACCAGCATTCAAGTTTCACTACCCAACCAAGAGTTGTTTTTACTACATCAATAAGAGTTTTTCGCTCCTTTGCTAAGAGTTTTTTGATACATCACCGAGAGTTTTTTGATATATCACGGAGAGTTTTTCACTACTTTGATGAGAGTTTTTCACCACTTTGCTGAGGGTTTTTTGATATATTGCCGAGAGTTTTTTGCTACTTGGCCGAGAGCTTTTCACTGCTTTGCTGAGAGTTCTTTGCTACTTTGTCCAGAGTTTTTCGATACATTGCCGAGAGTTTTTTGCTACTTTTCCGAGATTTTTTTGCTACTTTGATCAGAGTTTTTGTGGTACAGCTTTTAGCTATATTGCTAAGAGTTTTTTACTACCTTCCTGATGGTTGTTTCACTACGGTGGCCTGCCAAGAGTTCTCGCTACTCTGCCAAGAGTTTTTGCTACTTTACCACATTATTCGCTACTTTGCCAAGCATTTTATGGTACAGCTTTTAGCTACATTGCGGAGAGTTTTTTACTACTTTACCAAGGGTTTTTTTACTACTTTACCAAGGGTTTTTTCCCTACTCTGCCGAGAGTTTTCTCTACTTTGCTGGCTATGAATTATTCTATTAATTTTTATTTAATGATAACTATACTAACATAGTGTAGAAAGATAGCTTTTATAACAACCAATCCTGATCTTTGTGAGAGTATTTCTCGAGAATCGCAAGTACTAATAATGGCAGATAGTAAAGAGTCTAGTATATCTGATAATGAGTTTTTAGAACCTGATGCTTCTGATGATCCCGATTATCAAAAATCATTATCTACTACTATATTCTATCATTCATCATCTATCACAGGTTCTGTAGCCACTCATACTCTACCTCCTCATTAATTCCTTCAGATTCTCTTACTACCTCAATGCCTGTCACAAACTATAACTAAGTAAGATAGATTTTATATAGCTTGGAATTCTAAGCTATAGGTATGTTAGGATTTTACATGACACACACTAGTGCACCATAGGTTATTATGTTTACTTGTTTATGATTCACAATTGTAAGTTAGAAGATATAATGATTTTTGCACATAACTTAAGTTATGAGTCATGGGTTTTACTCAAGTGATGTGAGTTGTGCACCTGACTTGGTTATTATGTATTGATTGGTTTTAGGTATGTTGCTGGCAACTCATAGGAGTCAGCTGAAGAATTTTATACAACTTATAGTTATGAGTTACGGGGTTCATGTGATGCGAGGTATGATTTACTTTGAGTGAAAAGTGAGTATATAAAGGGTTACTAGAACCCCAAGTATGAGCTCTTCATACGTTCTTCTAGTTTATTTCCTATACTTATATTTTACTAATAAAACCTACCTCTACACTCTTTAAGATTTATCTTAAGAATCCAAGAATTGTCTTTCCTCCCATATCGATTAATTAAGTCCTAAGTGAGGACTTAATAAGATTAAAGTGATAGGTACGATAGGATAGAAGTCAAAGGACTTAGCTATCCCTGTCACATAGGCAAAGGCCTGAGAACTATTACTTTACCTTATGCAAGAATCGTTACCTGTCGCACCCCTGTTCCAAGTAGGATTCTTAATAATTCTCCTTTAGTATACTTGCATGGCTGGTTTGCACTTGGAGCTGAATATCTAAGGCATCAACTTCTATACAAAATATCTGGCTTCAGTTCGGCTATGCATATAAGCTATTCAATATTCAAGTTATATTTTTATAAATTATTATTTTATCAACTAGCATCAATATGTATATCTCTCTCTCTCTTCAATTAATTTTATGGGTGTGGGCATCCTAAGTATTGTGGGTGTAGTTACCCGGCCTTGGGTTGCTACCAACACCTTGCTTAAGTTTTTTTGCACTCGATGTCTACATGACCCGCTGTACCCATCGCTAGCCCTCCAGTGGGTCGGGAAATACACAGATGATTGGCTAGCTCTTGGTTGCGTCTTTGATAGTGACCCGTATTTGGTGCATGTCGGGCGATGCCGGGTGATAAAAGACACTGTAAGTTAACGGCCCTCCGACCACAGAGCTATTTTCCTGCATCGTGGCAGCGGTGGATTTAAGGTACCCACCCCCCAGCCAGGGTTGCTAAGGGTACAAAATTTGAACTTATCAAATCCATACGGTTCACGAGTCGGCCTGTTCCGCACATTCCTGGAAACGGCCATGGCTACTGCCCCTCCTTCTCGCGATCCAATTCAGAGCTACCATACCCTCAGGGCTGAGCGTGTGCATCACCCTATGATACAAGTATGGTACCTTAAAATCGGTTAGCCGCAGTGATCCCACGTGGCCAGTCCGTCCGGCTTTGAGTACGGCCGGACTGGCCCAGGCTTTTTAAGGGCCGGCCGGGCCGGACTGTGGGAACGGGGCTTTTCCAAACCAAAGCCGGGCCCGGCCTGGGTTGCCCGCAGGCCGATGTTTCAAGGGCTCACGTGTGTTTCACTACCAAGAAATATTTCATTATTCAACAGGACTAACTGTTTCATGCGGACAATGCATATTCACCCGGGGTGGCCAGAGAGTTGTGTGAAGAATAGTATAGTGTCTTGAGGCAGGACAGCATATTTGGGTACAGTGGGGGTTCATCGCTGGATGTCATACATTTACCTTAAGCAAGATCTATAGGGTCAGGTGCATGTTGCTCCTAATGTCTTGTTCCGAGTGATTAAAAGTGGAAAGCCTGCAGGCCGTCCATAGATATTGTTGGTAGTAAAGGAGGAGGATGCTTAGTCAGGTTGGAATGGTTGTCTTGGCACTGGGAGTTTTTCATAGTTAAGGTCGAAGGACTGGTCATCTCTTGACAAAAACAACGATCATCAAAAACATTATCGCTCTCATTCTTTTTGAATCCTCCTTTCTCACTCCCACAGTGCATCTTTCAACAGGTTATGATCCCGGGATTGTCGCTTGCTCAGAATCGCTGCCCAAAAAGTTGCTGTCTGACATCACATCAAACCTCCCAACTCTCCATTTTCCCACCTCTCTAGCCTCTACAACTTCTTAACAAATTCTCTGTTGATCCAACCTTACCCCTAGCTATGACTATTAAAGAAAGTACCTTTAGCTCCAAGCATGCTGGCTCTATTCCAACTCTCGATCACCTAAACTACAACAAATAGCATGCCGGCATTGTAATTCATCTTCGTGCCATCAAAGTCTATGGAATCGTTATGGGCTCTGTACAGCCACCAACACTGACGGTAGAAAACCAAGTACAAACTTGAGAATTTGAGTTACTTTAGGCAAAGGCAGTTGGAGCGATTTGTGCCAGCTGTTCGGAGTCAGCAAAGCAGTATCTTACTGGATGTGAGAATGCAAGGACTATGTGGGAGGTCCTTCAAACCTGTCTCAACTGTGCTACTTCAGTCAATACTAGGAGGCTAGCACTATGTAGACAGTTTCGAGAATGTTATCTAATTCCTGGAAAACCATTAAGTGAATTTATCTCCCAACTTCATGACCTCCAGCAGCAGCTTACGGACTCTGAGCAAGCAATAGACGATGAAACATTCCAAGATCAACTACTTACCTCTTTACTATCATCTTATAGTATACTGGTTGAAATCATCTTCGAGTGAGAAAGTAGCTATACTGAGAAAGATATTTTTCACAAGGTTCTTCATCCAGAAATGGTAAAGGCTCGAATTGATAGTGTAATTTCCACCAATTCCTCTCTCGTGTCTGGTAATGCATTACTGTCTAATACAGGCTCGAATCGGAACCTATGAGGTACCTATCGTGGTAGATATTGTGGTGTTGGTCATAGATCTACGCCTTATACAACCCCATTCCCGGGACAATGTTACATGTATGGTGTGAGAGGCAATAAAGTATCGCAATGTCGTAGGAAATCAGACCTACCTGACCATTCTATAAGAGCACCAGCTACTCTCTCTTGCTTTGCCTGTGGTGAGTCAGGATATGGAACAAGGCTATATCCATATAAAAGTCTTTCCCCTACACAGGCATTAAAAGGTCGCGATATTTATCATAACTGGCTACGGTTGGAAGGTAAAACCTCAGGAACAGCAGCAATTAGTCAAGCATCCAAAACTGCACAGGACTCACCGGTATCGGAACCTCCTCAAAATCACTTTTGACTAGCCGACGAGCCCCCACCCGTGGAAATAGGAGCATGCATTTTCTAGCACAAACTACATCTTTATAACTCAACTATCTCTTTTCAACTGGGCCTTCAACTCCTGTGCCTCTCACCATATCTCAAACTCGATATCCTCCTTTCTCTCTATCTATGATCCACCAAACCCTATTACCATCCGCCTTGGAAACTTCAATACCGTTTGTACAAAACAATCAGGAAATGTCTCCCTATATGGACTCATTGAAGAGGCACTCTATGTGCCTGAATTTGGGCTCTCTCTCATCTCAATTGGAAAGCTTACTGACCTTGGACTAACTGTGGAATTTGCTTCTCAGCTATGTAAAGTGTGGAGAAGGGCAGATGGCTCTCATCCAAGTTCGCTCATACTGTAAGGACAACTAACTGAAGGACTTTATATTCTAGAAGAACCAATAGACAGCTACAACAATACCACAAATTCATGAAGTAGTATGTCTATAGCTCAGTCACTTCTTACAGAGCATTCCTCGAGTTCTGTTCTCTGGCATCAGCAACTTGCACATCTCAACTATCCTACAATTCAGAAGCTTGGAATTATTACCTCATCTCCAAAAACACTGTGTTCTACCTGCCTCCTCTCTAAGCAGCAATGTACCAGAAGCCAAATTCCAACTCAATGAACCGACCAACCATTCTCCTTAATTCATTCAGATACATGTGGGCCATTACCACCATCCTACTCGGATATAAAGTACTATTTGATTCTGGTTGATGACCATACCTGCTGGACATTCGTATACTTTCTAAAGACTAAAAGATCTGAAGAGTATATTCAATGTTTTCAAGAGACTTTAGTATTCATCAAGTCCCACTATCCACAATACTCAGTAACTCGCTTTCGGTGTAATAACGGTCGTGGAGAATACGATAATGAAATGTTCAAATAGCTTTTTAGAACACATGGGATCTTATTTGCACCATCACCACCCGATGCATAGCATAAAAATGAGGTTACAGAACGGATGATACAAACAATCAATTCATGAGCTCACTCAGTACTGATTGATACTAACCTACCTATCTCTTTCTGGGCAGAAGTTGTTTCAACCATTGTTTACCTCCATCGCCGAAGTCTATCACCATCAATAAATAATCAGTTACCATAGGCTGTACTGCACCAAGGAAAGGAGGCATCCCTTTCTCATATCTAAAGAATTGGCTGTGTTGCATATCATTGAATTCCTGATGAGTCCTTTGCATCCAAGGCTGAACTCAAGTTTCATCCTCGCTCAAAGATCTGTATGCTTATTGGATATACTCCAACAGGGACGGCATGGCATATTTGGAACTGTAACCAGAGCTGGTACTCAGTTAAGTTTAGTTTGTTTTATGTTTTGTTTTAAGTATCGGTTGATACTTGGTTATTTTTACGCTTTGATTGAGTAAGAACATGAGTAAGAATTCATGATCATACTCAAATACATGTACTTAAAAAGACCCCCAGTTTCCACTGTAGAAACGGCAGACTTCGACAAACAGTATTCTAATATACGCGGTTGAACGGTTATCTTTATTCTCCAAGTACACCCTTGAACTCTCCCTTAGTGAGCCAAGAGTTGACTGTCTCTGGTAGACATTACCTCTCTCCTATTGTACTCAGCGACGTGATTAGTACCTCAGTGTAAACACGTTACATTTTTTTAACCTCAAGGAGTGGTTAAGATACGACGAATAAGGGCCTGATCAACCCATGAGGATTCAGTAACGAACAGTACCGGCAGAAGTGGTAGACCAACACGGTCGGCTCCTGTAATGAGATTAGTGCGATATAGATCCACTTACGACTCGAAGTAGGTACGAAATCCCATGAGAAGGCCTGACCCAGAGGAAAGGAAAGAAACCCGAAACAGGCACAACACCCAGCGGATTCCTGGAGTCACTGGCAAAAGAACCCAAACCACCCCCACCATCTCCTCCACCCCCACCTAGCAAGTCATCATCAGACGACAACATGTCGGCTACTGGGACTCCGGCACCGCCACTGGTGCCCCCCCCCAGCAGAAGAAGCACCACCTCCACTACCGATAAAGCTACACAAGCCTAAGCTATTCAGCGGTAAAGGAGAGGACCTGCGACCCAAAGCACTTGAACGATGGCATACTGCAGTACGGCAGTACCTCCTAATACATCCAGTGCTACTTGCGGAATATGGATCAGGCATTTATGTAGGATCCTTCTGTAGCGATAATGCAGCCGAAGCATATTAACAATGCATACGCAACTACCAAGAACCAGACAATGTAAGAGGAACAACAGTGATGAATTTCTTCCGTGACCGATTCCAATCCTTAAGAAATAAGGATGAACTCTTCACAAAGTTTAACGAGATCCAGCAAGTCCATAATGGAACTACCGAACGAATCACCAAAACGGCAACTACCCTACTCATGTATCACTCCAGCCTACCATCAGGAACGATATCACGATACACCTTGAAAAAACGATTCTATGAAGCCATGTACCCAGAGCTACGCATGGCTGTGGAGCCACATGAAGAAGATAAAGGCGATATACATGCAATTATAAAACGAGCAGAATGGTATGATGCAATACTATTTGCAAACAAGGGTTACCAGAAGAGCCAAACACAGAAAAGATTGACAGGACCTCTATCCAAGGCACTGGATAAAAGGAAAGGAGAAAACACGAACGGAAATAAGGGACAAGGGACCAATTGACAACAGCAATAGCAATGAAAAAACAACGAGTGTTTTGAATACGGAAAAAAGGAGCACTTCGCTAAAGATTGCTATGCATGGAAATCCAAGGAAAAAACGAGAAAGAAGGAGGCCACCACCTACCTCCTAGAAGAAGAAGGAGAGGACTACCTTGAAGAAGTAAACATCAACTCAGTAACAGCGACGATCGATGAGTATAAAACAACTCCAGCAAATACGAAGATACTCCCCTTCCAATCACTAGAAGGAACCGTAGAAATCAATAGATACCTAGCAAAGGTCCTATTCGATACCGGGACAATAGAATCTGATATCCTCAGCAACACATTCGTAGCCACACATCGTATAGATACGCAACCTACTAAAAACTCAGTAACGCTCAATATGGCCATGAAAGGATCAAGATCAACAAGCGACCGCCAGACAATCGCCACTGTACAAATAGGAAAAGCAAGTTCCCAAGCAACCCTATATTAATCGGGAATGTTGCAAAATATGACGCATTGCTCGGTATGCCATTCATGACACGTCACAAAGCAACCATCGGCTGTGGTGACATGACGATCACCTTCCCTAAAGAAAAGGTGAAAGTATCTTGTAAGTCAACAAGTGGGGAATGTAGGTCCGCGGTGGCAGAAAGCGGTCAAATGATAATGGAAGAATATGCCGACGTTTTCCCAGACAAAATACCGGACGGACTACTGCCACTACGAAAAATCAATCACTGAGTGCAGCTAACCCCTAGAGCACAAATCAAAGATGAGCCAACTTACTCAGTCCCAGAAGCATACAAATCCAAATTACATGAATGGATTCAGACAAAGCTAAATCAGGGGGTCCTTTACCGAGAAGTGGTAACGGGAGCAGCCCCTATGTTCGTATAACCTAAGAAGGACGGAGTGGGTATCAGACCCCTAGTTGACCTCAAGCAGCGCAAGGATTTAATAATCAAAGATACACCCGTGATACCGTAACAACAAGATATTCTAAATACGGTAGGAAGAAGGAAGTACCGAAGTAAGATTGACCTGCGTGACGCATACTTCTAGACAAGAGTGGACCACAGGGATGAGAAAAATTACTCACTCAAATCACCATTCAGAACAATGATAAGCAGAGTAATGCTACAAGGTAACAAGAATGCCCCCACCACATTTATGCGCATAATGGAGGACCGGTTAGGGGAATACCTAGATGACTTTGTGTGGGTATACATTGATGACATCCTGGTATTCTCAGATACAGCAAAGGATCATGAAAAGCACCTCCAATTGGTATGCAATAAATTGCGCGAAGCCAAATACTATGGGAGTAAAGGAAAATCAGACCTGTTTGCAAAAGAGTTAGACATTTTAGGCTACATTATCGATGATAATGGTATACACGCGGCACCTGAAAAAATACGAGCCTTGGAGGAATGGACAACACCAACTAACAAAAAGGAGCTACAATGGTTTCTGGGATTACTGAACTATGTGGCACAGTTCCTGCCCCACCATGCCACATTCGCGACCCCACTCTCAGACCTAAAGGGAGGAGTAGAATGGGTATGGACACCAATGCACATTAAGGCATTTAAAAACATCAAGCGGCTACTAAAGGAACATGCAGTCATGCAACCCCTAAAGGATTCAGGGGAACCAATCTGGCTGATAACGGATGCGTCAGATGTTGGTGTAGGAGCTTGGGTAGGACAAGGACCCATATGCGAAACTGCGAGACCAGCAATGGTCTATAGCCGAAAGTTCACTAATCCGCAACTACACTACGAATCAACAGATAAAGACGCACTAGCCATAGTAGACGCCTTACACAGTTTTAGCCACATATTGATGGGAAGAAAGTTCATGATTGTTACAGACCATCGCCCACTAATATTCCTGAAAACCATGAAGCAACCTAGCAGGAAACAAATTAGATGGGTAACGGAGCTCAGCAAATACGACACAAAGATAACCTACCAGGAAGGAAGCAAGAACTATTTAGCTGATGCTCTTTCCCGAATCTATCAAGACCTTAATCCAGAAGAACATCCTCTCTATGCTCAAGACACTACTAGCCAAGACGATGACCTATCTGATCCCACCGAATTCGAAAAGGAACCATCAAGCTATCGAGCTACAATGTCGAACTACCAACCCCTGTCAGTCCAAGACACCCTGAACTCGCCCCCTCCTATGCTCCAAGAACCTGAAAGTTAGGCTACAGACCATACCATCAGTGATGGCAATGAGTGGGGAGATAGAATCGCACACATTGGAACGCCACCCGAAGACCAAGAACATACAAGCCTCTACTTCACTGCATGCGATATTGACGACCGTGACTGCACCTACCATTCAAGCGACAAACTAGGATCCGGATATTCCCCTAAGTCAAGGTCTCATCAATCTGGAACATCCTAAGAAACACCTGATGAAGATACCCTCGCGGGAATGTGACAACTCACGTCAGAAGTTGACACACCACAACCAAGCCAAGAACCCTCCATTTACCACCCCCGCCCAAGAACATGGGTCGACCCGTCCAGATTGGAAATACCGACCCAGGAGCTACCCAGTAGCCCACCACCTTTCCTCCTAACAGGCTACCTAAACCAAGAACCTTACCCATTCAGGGCAAGCGAAGAATCAAACACGTATGCCCACGAAGTTATCGAAGGAGTTATGCCACCTGCAATAGATGAATACAGAAGAAACCTGTACGTGCCGGTAGCGGAAAGTCAACCACCAAAACGCATGACAAATAAGAATACAGAAAACAAGGAAGAAGAAGCTACATTCTAGGTGTGCAAAAAGATGGAACGCAACCTGAGACAACAAATGATCAAAGGATACAGGAACAACCCACTATATGAATGACTACTGAATGCCGACTCGGCAGACCTCAATCTCTATGAAGTAGACGATGGATTAGTATACTCCCCTACCCGGTACGGTACCTGGTGCCTGTGTGTCCCTCACGGCTATGCAGGAGTAAAGGAAACGCTACGAGAATACATCATAAGGAATATCCACAATAGTGGACACCATAGTGCGGAAAGAAACCTCCGGTATGCCACAGGGTACTTCTTTTGGTTACAGATGAAACAAGACTTCAAACTATATGCGGCACAATGTGACGCATGCCAAGTCAACAAACCTAGAACCCAACTCCCAGAAGGAACAGCAAAAACGTTACCAATACCAGCAGAAGTATTCGAATCACTAGCCATCGACTTAGCAGGACCATTTAATAAATCTGATGGATACAACACGGTCATGGTAGTCATGGATAGACTAAGCGGATATACGTGGTTTATACCTACCAAATCGACAGATACAACAGAACAGACTATCGCTACATTAACCGAAAATGTGTACACCCTTGTTAGGCGGCAGCGAATTCTAAGTCAAGCGAATTGTAACTGGGGCCAATAAGGTTTCTCGGAGAGTGGTCAAGAAAGCTCGTAATAATAATAGGTATCAAAGTATAACGAATATATTGATAAGATCTCTTCTCCGTTCGCTGATGATTCTGAAAGCTAAGGAGGCACCTCGATATTTATATTTCGCGTCTGGGTGGTCGCGGGCTACATCTATCTCATACCAAACAATGTACCTTCTCCCATTTCCTACCCTTCTATTGTAATGGGCATCCGTTTGACCCTGATAAACTTTGCGTCTTGCTCGGACTACGGTCTCCATGCGTTGTCGTGTTTCCGCGAGGGCATTCCAAACCTCTCTGGCAAAAACGCATGATTCCTTCATCTCAGAGGGTTAAGTACAAGCGAGTGGTCTGGCTTCGAGCCAACTCGCTGTCCCCCTAACTCTGACTGGAGTGATCAGCTCCATCGAGAGACTTATCAATGCATCGTTGACTTCGCAACTTGACTGCATCAACATTGAGGACTTTCTGCCACAATCGGACTAGTCAACGTTGTAGGAAAGTCCCTCAACCATAGATAGGCCTCCGGTTGGCTCTATACTATGCGAGTATAAGACTGGGCCCCGTGCCTCGTCCTTACGGGCACGTCCGGATAACTCATTGGACTGTTGGTGATTTCGTCCCAACACTTTCTGTCCATGTCCGAGATGGTCAATCTCGCTTAGCCCGTAGCTCCACGGTTACCCCTCCGACTGACTTCGTTCCACTTTCCAGACACGGCCTGAGGTCCCCTCTTATATATCCCACGAACAGCTTTCGATCGGACGGACGGCGACGACGTATACGGTGTTATGAAGCATGCTTCGTTTCAACTGGTTTATACTGTCAGGACACCAAATTCCAGCGACTCTATTACTGCGTGCAGGGCCAACGGTGGGGCCGGAGGAGAGTGTTGACCATGGATTTCTCGCAGTTTTCAGGAGATCTGTACGTGGGGAAGGTCTGTATATTCTTATGTATAACAACCCTGCATGAATACCCCTGTTCCATAGTTACCAACATGGACACTTGGTTTACATCAAAATTCTGGCAACAATGGTATAAATCTCTAGGAATTGAACACCTCTGCGCCCAATCTGGACACCATGAAATGAACGGACAAGTGGAACGATGGATTAGAGAGCTGAAAACGGCCATAAGAAATATCACCAACAAGAGGCTGACCAACTGGAAACTGACACTCCCAGAAGCTGCAGCTCACATAAATGGATCATATACAGAAACTTACGGGTCATCACCATACGCAGTAGTATTCAGAAAGGAATACCCTATGATGAAGATGCTACAGTTCGGTAAATCATCGGTACCAGCCACTGATGAATTCCTAAATCGCCACCAAGAAATTAGAAATTTGGTATTCCAGCACCTCCAGCTAGCATGGTTCCGGACAACCAAGAGTGCGGCCAAGCGTCGAAATGTACACAAACACATTCCAATTGGATAACAGGTTCTGATCTACGGAAGCTGATTCGCCACCCGGTCAGAATGAAGCAAGAAACTGGAACCCATGTGGAAGGGACCCTTCACGGTAATTGGATTCGACGATTACACTGAGAACTACAGTGAAAATGGATGCGAAAATGTCCCAGCGGCCAGAAGGCACCTTCCACGCGAGTTCAATAAAATGATGCATAGCAAATGATGATGCAAAGTTCCCCGGACGAGCCCAAGCAAAACCCGCGCCAATACTGGTTAATGAGTACCCATAATAGGAAGTGGAAGATGTTGAATTTTCTAATTCGTTTCATATGTATATTGTCCTTGATAATATCGTATATTCCTCTACTTAGTATTATTTCTAGTTCACGGACATTACTACAGCAGAGTATCTATTACGTATATTTCATTGATATTTCATGATACGATTAGGGGATTATGGCATGCTTTTCTTATCTGGTGTTCGGGTTTATTTCTTACATTTTATGCATCATCATGCATGGTCATCAGTCATTTGATTTTCAATTATGTTCTAATTATCCATTCACACCACCTCAGATTTACCCATGTTTTATGGGATTTCCTTGGCAGTTCTTTAGGGTCAAACACCTTTGCACTTATGTTTTTCCTACTTATGTTACAGTCAAACACGTCGATACTTATGTTTTCCCTTACATTTCCTCTTAGTTACGCGAAGGATGTGCACCTGTATAAATAGGGGTTACCACCCATCTTGCTTAAGAGAATTAAGGACAAGAACTACGACCAATCTACCTTCATACAAAATTCCTTCTCGCTTAGCGTGCCCGCAGTATACTCTAACTACTGTGTTGTACTTTCGTATAAAGTTATTAAGATAGTGCCGTACCCACACATTTGAACAGGTTATGAGCCCGGTGCCTCTATAACTATATGACCTATACCTACACGCTTCCTACCTACGACGATCGAAACATTTCACCCAACGCGAAACATTTCTACCTTCGAAACGAAAGAAATTCATTCCAGCCGAAAACATTGGTCAAACTGAAACTTCCTTCGAAACGAAACTTTATTTCCTTGGCACAAAACTTTCTCGGCGAAACGTTCTTGGTCTTCCCCCTTGCTTAAAAGCAGAATCTACCACCCATTCTCTCCAAATCCTCTTCTTTCCTTAGGCACCGTTCACGCGGTCCTCCATCACCTCTCCGGTACTTCGCATTCTTTTGGGAGCCTGAATCAGACCCTGCTAGTGAAACTCAGTGGGCCCCAGGTCCAACCGGGGTGTTCTGCAAACAGGCTTTCACTAGTATAGGAAGTGCTGGCCAACGGGGGTGGTGGTTAATAGCAGTGATCGAAGATTTTTAACATAGGTTAAAACAAAAATAACCTATTTTTTGCATGTCCGATACCTTTGGACAACCCCCATTTCCACCACACGATGACCTCTCCGAAGAATAACTCGAGCAACTTCCACTCCCTCCAGTACCTCCAATCCCTCCGGCTCCTGCTCCATCCAATCCACCTGTACCACCGCCGGGCGTACTGCCTCCACCTCCACCAATGGATCCTGCAGGCCCTGCCAACCCACAGCCGCAAAATCATGCCACCAACTCCAAGCGAGATTGGGCACCCACCTACAAACTGAGCTCAATCCCAAACCTCATGGGCCCAGAAAAGTACAGAATGTGGCGTGATATATCAGAATATGTTCTCACCTTATTCAATTGTTGGGACATAGTAAGAGGAGAAAAACTTTACCGGATGTGGGAAAAACTAGCGGAGATGACAATGACGAGGACGCCCGAGATTCTTTTCGCTATCGCTACCAGTGGGCCTCGGCCTACTTCCTCGAAACAATCGATCCAACATGGCTTATCTTGCTGGCCACCCACAAGACACCACCCGCCATCTGGACAGCGTTCGAAGATAAATTCGCTCGTGAAAATACCTCCACCTTCTTTGACCAGCTAAATGTAGTCCTTGATTCCAAGTACGATACGTCTGAACCTATGTCGGACCACATCAATAAGTACGATACCCTATGGAATCGAATGCAACTTCGTGGCTCTTCTGCTTCGGAAACCGACCGATACGCTTGACCGTTTGTTTTTAAATCGGTGTTTGAGTCAACCGAAGCCAACGCTGCCATTCTCCTCCATTCCCTGCCTCCGTCGATGAGCAACATTGTCGACAACCTGCAAACCAAGGAGGACCTTACCTACAATCATGTCTAGAACAAACTGTTGGACTTGAAATCCTCGGTTAATTCTGAGGATGATAAGGCGTATAAAAGCGCTGATGTCAAAGGAAAGGGAAAGGCTCCCGATACGGTCTGCCGGCAACCGCCCGAAAGGAAGGAATGCTCCTACTGCAAAAAGCACTACCCCTCTGCTCGCAGTGAAGGTCACTCCTGGAATGAGTGTAACAAGCTCAAGGCCGACAACGGGAAGCAAAAGAAGGACTGAGCTGGACACTCGGCTAAGATCGGAAAGGAAAAGACATCCAAACCGGTCAGTACCTCTACCTCCTCACCTCCTACGCAAAAGACCCCTTACCCGAATCAATGGGTTATTGATACAGGCGCAAGCTCACACATGACTTCAAACCTAGACCTTCTTATAAACTTCGCACCTTCACAAGGCACCGTTAAGTTAGGTGATGATTCAGTAATAGAATCATGTGGCTGTGGAACAGTGGAGCTTAAGGCCAAAACATCTGATGGCCGGATAGCATCTGTCTTTCTACAATGGGTTCTTTGGGTTCCTAAGTTGGGTTCTTGCAACTTGCTGTCATGGTGCACTATTGTTTCTTTGGGAAAAGGTTTTTCTTTGCAGAGTTCTGGGAAGGATATATATGTTTTTAGGGAAAATAAAACAGAGGTTCTATGGGGAAAGTTTGATGAACAGGACTATGTTGTGCAAGAGGAAAAAGAGACAGCGAACAAGATGACTTACAAAGAGTGGCATGAAGCCCTTGGACATCTATCGCCGCAATACCTCAAAGCCGACCACTACTCCGATTCTCCCGCTATTCCTACTGTTCCAAAAGACTGGCAATGCGAAACCTGCATCACCTCCAAGTCAACTAAGTCAAAGCCCAAATCAACTGAGAAATGATACAACATACCTTTCGAACTAATTCACTCCGACCTTACTGGACGATTCTCAAAACCCTTCTTTGGCAACTCCTGGTACTATGTTACCTTCATCGATGACAATAGATGCTATGCATGGATTTATACCATAAAAGCGAAGTCCGATACCGTAAAAGTGTTCGAACAGTTCAACAACGAAAGAACAACCCAGGATTCCACCACTATTAAAAGATTCCGTACTGACAACGGAGGCGAGTACATCAATGACAAGATGCTTACACTGTTTCAGAAGCATGGAATTGTGTATGATAAGACCCCTCCTTGCTCACATGAATCTAATGGTGTTGCCAAACCATACAATTGTACCATCATCACATCGACACGCTCTATGTTGACTGGACTTACCCTTAACCTTTGGGCCGAAGCAGTCTCCACTGCCGTCTACCTTAGGAACAGACTCCCTAACCGAGCCATAGGAAACTCAACGCCCTATGAAGCTATCTACAAAACAAAGCTGTTGATCAACTACTTGCCCCCATACGGGACCAAATGCTATGTCCATATACCAGAGGAGAAAAGAAAACCTGGAACGAAGCTACAGCCCCAGGCCTTGGAAGGATATCTTGACGGTTATACCTCCTCCGACAAAATATACCGGGTATATATACCATCGCAACACTGGATCTCTGAAACAAGACAAATCTGTTAGACAACCAAGACAATAATACCGCTTGACCCAACTGGACCGTCGGATCCAAGACAACTGACCCATACATTGGAGGCCTTTGCGACCGTTATGCTTCCCTCTTTCTCGACAGCCTTGCAACCTCGCAACAAGCCTCAGGAAATAGAAGATGACGACCAACCTTTACCATTACCAGATGTTGAAGTACATCCACCTCCACCACCAGAACATCCAGAAGACTACGAGAATCCCGCACCTCCTTCTCCAACTCCGGAACCACCTGCCCATGAACAGGAGCAACCACCGGAACCCAAAGAAGGAATCAGGACTTGGTCTGGATGAGTATCATGCCCACCAGTTCGATATGGCAGAAATGCTACCGAAATGCCGGACGAGGACCCAACCACTTATCACCAAGCTATAAACAGCCCCTACCGTGACCAGTGGACCTCAGCTATGAAATATGAAATTCTGGTACTCGAGAAAAGTGGAACCTTTGATGTTGTCGATAAACCGATTGGACGGAAAATAATCGAAAGTAAGTGGGTTTACAGAGTTAAAAGAAACGTTAATGGCACCCTAGAAAGGTATCGAGCAAGAGCCGTCGCTAAAGGGTTTGGACAAATCCGCGGCTACGACTTCGAAGAAACCTTTGCTCCCGTCATACGTTACGAATCTCTCCGCTTCCTGCACGTGATATGCGCTAAAAACAAATGGCGACCGCGACAATTCGATGTCAAATCCGCTTTCCTCTACGGCAAATTGAAAGAAGAAGTTTACATGCAACCATTACCTGGGTTCGGTGACGAAGGCAAAGTATGGAAACTTAACCGATGTCTCTACGGACTTAAGCAATCTGCAAACAAATGGTATGCTCTCTTTGCCAGATTCTTGACCTTTAGAGGATTTACGACATCATCCCTTGACCCATGCATGTTTGTTCACAATAAACACGACATCTATGTTTCGATTTACCTTGACGACATCGCTATCCACACAGCCAACACCCCCGAGGCTACATCTCTCACAGAAGACCTGAAAACGGCATTCGAGATTACAGACCTAGGTGAAGCCACATTCTTACTCAACTTGCACATCGCATACACACTAGACGGGCTACATCTTACCCAAGAGCAATACATCAAGTCAGTCCTCAAATGATTCTCAATGGAAAACTCTAATAGCATTTCTACACCCTTACCGAATGGCATTCAACTTACGTCAGGGACCAAAGACACACGCATTTCAGACCCCTCCAAATACCAATCGATGATAGGATCACTTATGTATCTGACTACTGGCACAAGACCTGATCTAGCGTACACCAGTTCTTTCCTCTCGCAATTTTCTGCTTGCCCTACTGAACAACACCTCAAGGCCGCTAAACACCTCCTTCGATATGTTAACGGAACAAAACACATTGGACTCTTCTACCCCTACAACACGATAAACGCTATCGATACCTACGTTGACGCTGACTTCGGTGCTTGCCTCAATACCCACCGTTCTTTTTCAGGATACATTGTACTTCTCAATGGTGTATGCATCTCATGGCACTCGAAAAAACAAACCCTAGTCACACTATCAACAACTGAAGCCGAATATGTCATAATGTCACTCGCCGCAAGACAAATCCAATGGTTCCGAAAGGGTCTCAAAGATATCGGTCTCGACTTACCGATCACTTTACATGCAGATAATAGTGGCGAAAATTTCCTCGCAAGAAACCAGCAGCTAAACGACTGAACGAAACACATCGAGATATGCTACTATAAAATACGGGAAGAAATCGATAATGACTCATTCACGCTCCTGCAGGTTGCCTCCTCCGATAACCTCGCCGATATCTGTACAAAAATCTTAGCGAAACCGGCACGTGAACGGTTAATGGGACTTTTGGGCGGTAGATAATAAGGGCAAGTGTTGAATTTTCTAATTCGTTTCATATGTATATTCTCCTTGATAATATCGTATATTCCTCTACTTAGTCTTATTTCTAGTTCACGGACATTACTACAGCGGAGTATGTATTACGTATATTTCATTGATATTTCATGATACGATTAGAGGATTATGGCGTGCTTTTCTTATCTGGTGTTCGGGTTTATTTCTTACATTTTAGGCATCATCATGCACGGTCATCGGTCATTTGATTTACAATTATGTTCTAATTATCCGTTCACACCACCTCAGATTTACCCATGTTTTATGGGATTTCCTTGGCAGTTCTTTAGGGTCAAACACGTTTGCACTTATGTTTTTCCTACTTATGTTACAGTCAAACACGTCAATACTTATGTTTTTCCTTACATTTCCTCTTAGTTACGCGAAGGATGCGCACCTGTATAAATATGGGTTACCACCCATCTCGCTTAAGAGAATTAAGGACAAGAACTACGACC
>LN891001.1:91352-111140 GCA_900010015.1 Tuber aestivum | reverse complement strand
TACTCTAACTACTGTGTTGTACTTTCGTACAAAGTTATTAAGATAGTGCTGTACCCACACATTTGAACAGAAGACATCCTAGACCATAGACAAAGATACAACAGAGACAAATTTTTGATCAAATGGAAGGAATACCCCCAAAGCGAGAATAGTTGGGAACCAGTCGAGGGACTAGGAAATGCGACTGAACTAATTCAAAAATGGTGGGCCAACAACAAGGATGGAGACCCACCTATGATCCATGAGGTAACAATGTGTTGGATACCGACAGTACCTGAAGTGAACTGCTGGGAACAGGCACCATGGACACCAAAGGGATTCTGGGCCCCTTACAGCGACGAGGAATACTCCCCACAAGACAAGAAAGAGCAGGACTCAGACTAGGCCCACACACCCACCTACACGAAACCCATCCACCTACCCACACCAGAAAAACTCTAAACGAGACCCACACACTCACCAACATGAAACCCACGCACTGACCCATACTAGAAAAGCTCTAAACGAGACCTACACACCCACCTACACGAAACCGACGCACCCACCCACACCGAAAATATTCTAAGCAAGGTCCATACATACCACGCACCAGAAGTACATAAAAAGGAGCACTTCGCACCAGAATATGAGCCAATAAACAAATCCTGCCTCTCGTACGAACCTGCACACATCACTTACAAAACCTCCTACCCATATACACACACTCAAACACACCCCAGTCTATACTCCCCATGCATAACTCAGATTTTACGAGACTTAGCGAGAAAGACTCCTACCTCTGGTGACTCAATTTCAGATACTGTGGTGACCTACCCACCTTGAAAAGGCGAAAGCCAATCTACGTATTCTGTTGCCTCGGGTGCAACCAAATGGATTGCATAACGATGAATGCATAGTGGGCATCGCTGAAACGAGCCTACAATAAAAAATGCGCGTCTACATTTTTTACCTCCTACATGCGTAGGACCTGCATTGGGCCAGACCTGGGAGAGGGATGTATTGGAGGGCGGACGTGTTTTTACAACTACCAGTCCCATTTGGCCTTTGATGACGATGATGATGAGTTGAATGATGCTCAGGCTTCTTTTCTTTCCTTGTTCGGTTAAGTTATTGGGATTTTATTTTGTTTTGGGAAATGTAACCAGAGCTGGTACTCGGTTAAGTTTAGTTTGTTTTATGTTTTGTTTTAAGTATTGCTTGATACTTAGTTTATTTTTGTTTTGTTTTAAGTATCAGTTGATACTTGGTTATTTTTATGCTTTGATTGAGTAAGAACATAAGTAAGAATTCATGATCATACTCAAACACATATACTTAAAAAGACTACCAGTTTCCACTCTGGAAACGGCAGACTTCAACAAACAGTATTCTAATATACTCGGTTGAACGGTTATCTTTATTCTCCAAGTACACCCTCGAAGCCTCCCTTAGTGAGCCACGTGTTGACCGTCTCTGGTAGACATCACCTCTCTCCTATTGTACTCAGCGATGTGATTAGCACCTCGGTGTGAACAGGTTACAGGAACTTCCATGGGTGGGGTGGTATAGGACGTGCATTCCACAGCTCCGATGTGGTATTTGTGGAGGACCAAAATGCATTAAAAACACACCCCAGCTCTGAAGATGAACAGCCTTCAGAACTTATATCAGACTGTAATGACTACAGTACTGACTCTGCTCCTTTCAACTCGATAATTGTTGAGAACTCTCACTCTCCTTCTCCATTTCTGGACCAGGAGTCAAGTGATAATTCTCTAAGTCTCTCGGGCTCACTGGACATAGCTCCAGGTGACAATTCTCTAGCTCTCTCCCTCTTTGGATCTCTGGGCAAAGTGCCAGGTGATAAGGATCTTTCTCTCTCTGGGTTCCTAAGTAAGGCATCAGGTAATGATTCTCTCTCACTCTCTGGATCCCTGGGTTAAGTACCAGGTGACAATGATCTCTCTCTCTCTGACTCTCTGGGCATGGCGCCAGATGATGCCTCTCTCTCTCTCTCTCTAGATCTCGAGGCATATTGCCAGGTGACAATACTGCTTCTTCAAGTTCTTCTCAGTCTCTCGGCAAGGTGTCGGATGATAGATTGAGTTTCTCTTCAAAGAAGACTACAAAATTGACACCAGCTCCACATAGATCTAGAAAGAATGATACGCGGAATACTGACATTCAGAAATGAGTTGCAGTGATGATAGCAGAAGATACAGAAAATTGTCAACTTGCTACAAGACAAGCCACCAACGCATTCGCTGCTCAAAATAATCACTTCCTTGATGGCATTGAAATCGATAACCACATATCACTTTCTGAAGTCCTAGAAAGCAGCTATCAACAAAAATGGATCGAAGCGATGAAGTCAGAACTTCAGTCATTGGCTAAGAACTCTATGTGGGTACCAGTAGATCAGGTACCAAAAGGAGAAAAACGGATCGGCTCAAAGTGGGTGTTCAAAACCAAGCCAAATGCTGATGGATCAACATGATTCAAAGCGTGACTAGTTATTTGGGGATTCCAAGAATGGAAAGGAATAGACTATGATGAGACTTATGTTCTGGTTAGCCGATTCGCAACTCTTCGCCTTGTCCTTGCCATTGCAAGAAGGCGATCATGGAATATTGATCACCTGGATGTGGTATCGGCATTCCTAAACCCACTAATTAACCGAGATGATATCTATATGGAGCTTCCTATGGGTATTGAAAAGATAGAACCCAATATCCAGTTCCCTACTATGTGACTCCTTAAAGCACTTTATAGACTTCGGCAAGCTCCACGTCTCTGGTATAAAGTGGCTGACAGCCTGCTTCTATCTCTAGGATTTATAAAATCCACCATGGAACCAAACCTCGATTGAAAACCATTCTTACTGGTCCTTCACTACATAGATGATATTCTTCTAGCATATGCTTATGCACATGAAGCTGAGAATATCAAACTATGCCTAAAGTCAACCTACAAAATGACAAACCTTGGAGCTGTTTAGCGATTTCTTGGAATGGAGATTACAAGCCTCTCAGATGGATCGTTTACACTATCACAACAATGATACCTTGATTGTATCCTTCAATGGTTCCAAATAGATAAAGCAAATCCAGTCTCCACCGCTCTTGCCTGCAATACTGAGCTCTCTGAATTTACTCATGATCAACCAATTGATCAACAGCTCTATCTTCAGATTATCGGAGCTCTGATGTATGCATCACTTGGAAGTTGACCAGACATTGCCTATACTGTGTCTGCTCTTAGCTGTTACAGTCACAACCTATATTCCGTACATTTAACTGCTGCAAAGTGAGTTTTAAGATATCTCCAAAGAACCAAGGTACTTATACTTGTCTATCCAGCCTCATCATACGAGGCATGGGAGCCAGTTGGATTTCCAGATGCAGACTGGGCAAACAATATACAGGATTAACGCCCTGTAGGCTCATTTCTTTTTATCCTTGGTGGGCTAATCTCCTGGCAGTCATGCAAGCAAACAATTCTTGCTACATCAACTGTAGAATCAGAATACTCTGCATTTCGGGAAGTGGTAAAGGAATCTCTCTGGCTCCGACAACTGCTTCATGATATGGTGTCACCACAATCTCTACCCGCTACCCACATTTCCCTAGAGAGGCATTGGCTGGATCAAACATCCGATACGAAACAAAGTTACTCTCCAACCCTCACTGTGCCAACAAATTTTTTTACCAATAGTGAACTGGCTCTTCAGACCATTCGTTCAGAAGGAATTACTGCATGTAACAAGCACTTTGATATTTGGCTGTTCAAGGTGCAAGAAATTCAACATGTAGGTATTGTTGACTTTACATTCATTTCGGGAGAGAAGAAAGCAGCAGATGGATTGACTAAGGCACTGGTGGACTCAAAGCACCAACAATTTTTAAGACATCTGGGAATGAAAAATGTAGATGCTGGTTGTTAGGGAGAATTTTGCTTTCCTTGTTTTTGTTTCTTTTTGTTGTGGGAATTGACAGAGAGTGTACCTTTCCCCTGTGAGACAATCTTTAGGAGGGGGTTTAATAGCACTCAATGAAGTCTGACAGGAAGGGTCTATAAAGCTTGTTAGTTTCTTTTTTCTCTTTATGTTAGGGGGTAGGTAACTCTAAAGTCAAGCGAGTGTACACTAGGCCCTGTAATCTTCTGTCTCAGAGATAGTCAAGAAGGCTTATGAAGATAGAAGTAAAGTAGAATGAATATATTGATAAGATCTCTTTTCCGGTCGCTGATGATAGACTTTAAAGCTAGGGATTTTTTTTTCTTTTTTTTTTTGTTTGACGCATTAATTATTTGTTTAGGGTACAAAAAATGTATGGAGCGCTAGCTATGACGACAAAAAACCCATATCCCTCCTCTCGCCACAGGAAAAAGCCAACCCCCTAAGCCCCTCTGGTATAGAGCCAACTGCACATCTTGCCTCAAAGAAAAGAAACCCAAGCCCGGCTAGATGGACGAACAAGGAAATCCTAACTAAGAAGAAAGCAGGAAGGGCCAGGAAAACCCGCTGAGAAATCCCAAAAAGACAAAAGAAAGGTTAGTAGCAAGCCACATAGGGCCCTGAAGGGCGAGTCCACTCGTCCAAGCAGGGAGCGACGCCCGAAGTGCACTAAGATAGGGGGCCCCCCCCAGACCTACTCCAAGGAGACAGTGCAATACCATGGAGGAAAGAAGGAGACTAGTCGGTCATGGGCGATAACCGGGGGGAGGGGAAGGTGTAGGGGTAGGGTGCCAGCCGATCTGACCGTAGGGAGAGGAGAGCGGACGGGTAGACCTAAAGACCTTAAACAACGTCTATTGGAATCGCGTTTGTGTCTGACCAGTCAGCCTCTTAGGGAAACAAGAGAATGGGGAGATCGACTGTAGCCTGTTGGCTGTTCTCCCCTACTGCAACTATAGTCCCGGCCGTCTGACGATGGTGGTTAAGGGGTTGCCGACCGTGAGAAGGCTAAGTGAGGCTGACTCAAGAGGAGGAGAGGACTCCCCACCATCTGTGGGGGGAGGAGGAAGGGGGAGAAAGGAAGATCATCAACAGCTGCCTAGGCCAGGCATAGCAGGTATTTTACCGCGTCTCTCATGTAGTCCCTTGTTCTGGGAGAGATAGCGTCACTGTAGTGGAAGGGATCCCACCACCTGTCAGCCAGCCAAGGAGGGCCTCTGACAGACCAACCAATAAGGAGAGAGAGGGCCCTGGGACAGTAGACCGAAGTCAATACCTCCGGGTGGGAGAGGAGAGAGGAGCCAGACTCACCTAGGCTGAGGCCAAAGGTAGGAGTGGGCGGGAGGGAGGAGAATGTTTCGCGATGAAACAAAAAACTCATGACAAAAACCGTGGTGTTGAGTTTTCAATCACCGGAGGTGTAGCGGAGATGGAGGATGACTTTAAAGCTAGGGACTTGTTTTTTTTTTTTGTTTAACTCATTTTGTATTTTGTTTATGGGACAAAAACGGCATATAGGACGCTAGCTATGATGCCTAAAAAACCGCCCCCCCCTGGACCAGGCCAAACGACAGAGCTAAAAAAACCCTCTGGGGTAGAAAAAACTACTCCTGCCCGAAATCCCTCCCGTAGACCACGAACCAATAACCCCCTCCGCCAAGCGACAAAAGAAAGCTAACTATTTGACAGTGAACCAAGAACACGCCCAACCCCAAGAACGAAACACCTAAGGGCAGAAACCCAAACCGAACCTACTAGAGGCCAATGGCCAGAACTCAAATCCACCATAGGAACCCGTAGGCCATATGACGAGGGCCAGGGGGAGGGAGCCGAAGCCCTGGGTGGAGAGGGGATAAGGGAAACCATCCCGAAGACGGCGACCAAGAAGGGAGGAGAGGAGGTGTGTGGCAGGCGTGCCAGCAAGCGTTTGTCCTCTGGGACAACCGATGATTGAGGCAGTAAGGTGCCAGCTTAAGAGGAGGTGGTAGTAGGGTACCAGCCGATCCGACCGTGGAGAGGAGCCCTAAGCGAAGCAGGTGTTTTACCACGTCTCTCATGTACTCCCTTGTTCTGGGAGAGATAGCATCACTGTCGTGGAAGGGATCCCACCACCTGCCAGCCAAAGAGGCCCCAAAGAGTAGAGGAGGGGTAGACCCAATTCCGTGAATGACAACTATCGGTAATTGCGTTCGTGTCTGACTAGGCAGCCTGTTATGGGGGCAAGAGAATGGAGAGATCAACTGTAGCTTGTAAGCTGTTCTCTCCTACTGCAACTGTAGTCCCGGCCGTCTGTTGAAGGTGGAAAAGGGGGTTGCCGGCCGTGCCAATGCCTAAGCGAGGCGGGGTAGGAAGAGGGGAAATATCACGAAGATGAGAGGCCTCAACCAGGGATGGAGCCGAGGGAATCAAGAAATAAATCAGGACCCCAAAAGAGAAGGGAAGCGAGCCCACCTCCTGTAGCCGAGGCTAGAGGGAGGGAGATGGGAGGAGGTGGTGGTACTAGACGATGAAAGCCACGATGGAAACCATGGTGTTGAGTTTTCAATTATTAGAGGTGTAGCGGAGACGGAGGATGACTTTAAAGCTAGTGATTTTTTTTTTTTTTGTTTGACTCATTGATTGTTTGTTTAGGGTACAAAAAACGTATGAAGCGCTAGCTATGACAACAAAAAACCCATATCCCTCCTCTCGCCACAGGAAAAAGCCAACCCCCCAAGCCCCTCTAGTATGGAGCCAACCACACATCTCGCCTCAAAGAAAAGAAACTCAAGCCCAGCTAGATGGACGAACAAGGAAATCCTAACTAAGAAGAAAGCAGGAAGGGCCAGGAAAACCCGCTGAGAAATCCCAAAAAGACAAAAGAAAGGTTAGGAGCAAGCCACGTAGGCCCCGAAGGGCGAATCCACTCATTCAAGTGGGAAGCGACGCCCGAAGCGCACTAAGATAGGGGGCCCCCCCCCCAGACCCACTCCAAGGAGATAGTGCAATACCATGGAGGGAAGGAGGAGACCAGCCAGCCGTGGGCCATAACTGGGGGGAGGGGAAGGTGTAGTAGTAGGGTGCCAGCTGATCCAACCGTAGGGAGAGGAGTGTGGAGGGGTAGACCCAAAGACTATAAACAACGTCTATCGGAATCGCATTCGTGTCTGACTAGGCAGCCTCTTAGGGAAACAACAGAATAGGGAGATCGACCGTAGCCTATTGGCTGTTCTCCCGTACTGCAACTGTAGTCCCGGCTGTCTGACGATGGTGGTTAAGGGGTTGCCGACCGTAAGAAGGCTAATCGAGGCCAACTCAGGAGGAGGATAGGACTCCCCACCACGCGTGGGGGGAGGAGGAAGGGGGAGTAAGGAAGATCATCAACGGCCGCCTAGGCCAGCATGGCAGATGTTTTACTGCGTCTCTCATGTAGTCCCTTGTTCTGGGAGAGATAGCGTCACTGTAGTGGATGGGATCCCACCACCTGCCAGCCAGCCAAGGAGGGCCTCTGACCGACCAACCCCCAGGGAGAGAGAGGACCCTGGGACGGTAGACCGAAGTCAATACCTCCGGGTGGGAGAGGAGAGAGGAGCCTGACTCCCCTAGGCGGAGGCCAAAGGCAGGAGTGGGCGGGAGGCAGGAGAATGTTTCGCGATGAAACAAAAAACTCCCGATAAAAACCATGGTGTTGAGTTTTCACTCGCCGGAGGTGTAGCAGAGACGGAGGATGACTTTCAAGCTAGGGAGGCACCTCGATATTTATATTCCGTGTCTGAGTGGTCACGGGCTATATCCAATCCCTTACTGACTATGTACCTGCCATGCTAACAATTCAGTACCTTCAGAGTGCAAACACCCTTTGACCCTGAAAACTAACTTCCCCGCTCTCTTCCTAAGTGGAGTGATCACCTCCGTCAAAGGACTTATCAATGACTCCTCTATGTGCATAGCTTTGAGTGCATGACGAAGATAACTAACTCGACTAGTAAGTTGTTATTAACCAATCGTCACTAGTCTCCGGATGACCCTAGTTGACGCAAGCAGAGGATGGTGCGGCTACTTCTCGGAATAGCAGCACCAAGACTTCCAGAGGCCATAGTTCAATAACTAAGCAACCAATCTAGTTCGACTAAGTCTTATCTTATAGAGCAGAGCTCCTTCAATGTTATCCAGCGAAACCCCTCGATTGCATGCCACATATCTCCGTGGAGTGGGCTGCATAGATGCCTTATCTTTCCATGCAATTATATGATATCGTCACAATAACTACAGGGGGGCCCGGAGTCGAACACGTGACCTTATGCATTTAGTCACGTGCCGCACCCATTACGCTTCTATGTATAACACTTTAGTCCTTAGCTTTGTGTTTTACTTGATTCATGAAGGCTGCGAGAATTCTGTAAAGGGTGGGAAGTATTGGTAGTAAAGGAGGAGGATGCTTAGTCAGGTTGGGATGGTTGTCTTGGCACTGGGAGTTTTTCATAGTTAAGGTTGAAGGACTGGTCATCTCTTGACAAAAACAACGATCATCAAAAACATCATCGCTCTCATTCTTTTTGAATCCTCCTTTCTCACTCCCACAGCGCATCTTTCAACAGATATCTTCAGATTTCCTGGGCATCTGGTGGCTCTCGCCTAGGTTGCGCCAAGACTCGACCTGGCGGTTGCCTGGGCGCCGCCGGGCTTTGGCCGCCGCGGAGGATTTCGACCGGACTGGCCTAGGCTTTTCAAAACCAAGGCCCGACGGACTGCCTACCTGTAGTCCGCACTGTGGTCCGGACTGGCCCCTTGGGATCACTGGTTAGCCTCCCAAATCGTAGCTGAGTATAAACCAATGAAAAGGTATGCAATGCCGGCACTCCTACACCGTCCCGCTTTCGATTTTGTGGGGCACCTGGAGACCAGCGGACTCGCATCCACAAGTACGTATGCGGTGAGCACCGCATAGGCATTCTCGATCAGAGCGAGACAAATAGCAACAAAGGTCGCACAAGGCTAGCATTCGCACGGCATCGGTAAATGGCAAGTGAATTTCGTGCGGCAACAAAAATCTTCCCACTGGATTAGTACTCGTACTGAAAGCACCTACAGTATCCCACCTGTCGAAGCGAGAATTTTGCACGCCTTACATGGTGCGAGGCTCACTTACCCCGCTGGGCAGGGTGCCAAGTATTAAGGCCTAATTTATTGATGGCGTCCGGTATGCAATCTTGGAGTTGACTATCCGGTTTCTACATCTCTCTACGATTAGGATCTGAGCCGAGGGGGGTATGATAATTGGACTTTACAACACTCAGTCAGCATGAAAATGTGCCCAGGCCACTTGCTCCGTTCCGGGTTCCCGCTGGAGGCCCCCCATGCCATCACGAAAACATTCTCAGGCTTGTGCAGCCCAATTTTTTTGCTACACCAGTATACCTCTGCAGTCACGCCACACCATCACTACTCGAGCACAGGACGAGTGCACGAGTAGAGGACCGATAGTTCCAAAGTCTTCCGCCAAGATGCACATATCTTTACTAGAGTACCAAATCAACTGCGGAATTGCAAATGTGAAACTGAAGCTTAAAATTGTGTCAGGCCCGTTGGCTCCCCTCGCGGAGTGCAGGTTCCGTCGGGGCTGCTGGGTTGGGTTGGTGGTTGGTGGCGCTGCGCGGTATGGGTGGGAATCCGAAGAAAAAAGAACCGAACGACTTTTTCTAGCAGTTATCACCGGTTGACGCTGCGCAACTACTGCTGGTCGCTCTACTGGTACGGTATGAGTGCTCGAGTCAATTCTCCAGAGAAGGTCTTCGGTGATCGAGCTCAGGCGGCTAGAAGGTGAGGCATTTGAAAGTGGGGATCCAAAGGGGGATCCCTCCAGCCTAAGCTAGCAGGAGTAGGAAAAAGCCGTGCCAACCAACAAACATTCTAGTCCAAGCAATAATCCTCGCAGTGAAATCGAGCCGGAAGCTAGAAAAACTACTCGAGTGGTGAATCCCAAAATATTCGGCGCCCCAGTGCCAAGGCTTTGTGCATTCAGAGAGCCTCGGCATTAAAATGTCCGAATACTTGTAAAATTTCCGTGTACGAGCACAGTATGATAACTACGGTACAGGTATTTCTCTAGAAGGGGTTCTGCCATAGAACCCGCCATATCCTAAAAACTGGCACCAGCTCTCTCGATCCCTGTTAGGCGCAACCCCCCCTTCATTGCAACATTGACTCGAGTACAGTACACGCTAACCACCGCACCCTAGTTTGACCCTTCCTCCGCATTCGGTTCCCGCAGGATCTCTCCTGGTTTGTTAATCCTGGAGGCAAGTGATGCGGAGGGGCTTGCTCTTCCCCCCTCATGTTTGTAGGATGAGTGGCAAAAGCTCCGCCGATAAAAGTGCGCCAAGAGGGTCGCTTGGGATCCCTGCCACCCGCACTCATGAACCATCCCGCTATGATACCCGCATGTTGTTATCAAACACGGCACCTGTAATCTTATCATCCCTCACATGACGGAAATACTATTATCTATGGGGCGCCCTCGTGCAACCATGTGCCATAGCTTATTAAGCCGTGTAGCCAAAGCCAATACCAGTTTTAGTCAAATTATCCTACAGAACCGCATGTTCGGTGCAAAGCCTAGATGGAAACTTTGTGCCACCCTAGAGTGAGCTGTCTGTCTTGGCACGGTACGCAACTGTTATCTCAGGTTTCATTCTAGCCAGCTATCCGACGGGCAATACTATTCGTCGAACAAATTATTACCGTTGGCCCTGTTGATGGCTTGGGGGTGGATTGTTGCCAATTGTGTGGGGCTTTGGCGGCGCGGCTGCTAGGTCTCTGGTGCCTATGGATAGGCCGCTGCTGTCCATGACAGAGATCAGTGACGAGGAACGCGCGCCCCGGCACCCTACAGAAGCCACCTCGGACAATACAGAGTCTTACAAATATCAAGCTCCTATTCAGCCTACTACTTTTCACTCCATTCTGTATACCCGCGAATCCTATGGCCCGTGTTTTGAACACAGACCCACCGGATTTCGGAGACGGGTCTACCCCGGAAAGTCATGGATCGGCGCCTGTTACGTGATGTTTGTGCCCCGGAAATGATTATTTGAACCCTACAGATGCGGTCTGCGCAGACCAAAACGAGAGCTCCGCCACGGGATAGGAAATTGCAGCACCCGATGCGCGCCGGTTCCCAGAATCTAGATAGGTAGATAGACCATTCTTTGGTTGGGCTCAAAAGCATGGAATGGAAGCTAACACTGCTAAACAAGTGGCTGAAGGCAACCTATTTCGACCGAACTCACCACCAGACAAGCCTGCACTACAGGTAACAAAAGAGGTGGCGCCCGGTAACGTTGGTTAGGTAGTGCCAAGCGAGCAGAAGCCTGTTGGTGGTGGTGGTGGACAAGCGTAGCTAGGTAGGGGATTCGGAGGTGTACAGTACGGTGCTCGGGTAGAGAAGTGTGTTGTCCCGTCTATGACAGGTGGCTAGCTGTCCAAATATATACCTTAGGGAGGAACGAATCACAAAAGGGTCAGCCCTTGCTCTCACCGACCTTGCCGGCCCCCCACACATGTACGGTACACCTCCGCTCACATATTCCCACACCTGTAACATCCGGGAAGTAGGTGGTTAGTGGTTGTGGAAAGCCTTAATATCAGTCGTCCTCCCTGTATTACCTGTGACCACATACGAGACTTCACCCCAGTGAGGTTTTCGCTTGGCCGGATGGAACCCATCTTTTAAAATACAGGTCTGCTTACCCATCCTGTTGCGGGTAAGGCCTTATACCCAGTCTAGCCTCCTGGGTATGATCTGGTGTTTCGTTATTTTACACTATTTGTGGACTGCCTAGTGGGGGCTTTTGGATTAGGGAGCGGTAGCTCGTTTCTTGATCCTTTTTCAATTATCACCATCCCCACCATTTTACCTATAGGTGAAAAGACAACCTTATATACACAAATGAGAAAATACCCAGCTTCCTTCTTTCATCCTCTTACCCGATCAATCAGCAAGGCTGTTAACGGTCAATACGGTTCAATTATTATGTGATCTAAGAACAATCTAATGCCCCTGAACCATTTCGTTACTTCGTACTATTGATGGATTTTGCTGGTCAGAAGCTCTTGGGTCTGGGAATTATATACTGATCTCTGACCTCTCACTGCTCGCGCTCTTACTCACTTTACCCATGGGTGAATAGCCAATCTTATATAAACAACTAAGGTAAACCCTCACATTCCCTCTTCTCACCTTCTCACCTTCCATGCTTTTCCAACATTCTCTTCCTTTCACCTCGTTTCTGGCGTCTATTCTCCCAGCTGTTTCTTACGTCTTCCCGATACTCCTTTCCGTTCCTGACTGCCCCCCACCCCCGGATCCCCACCGCCTCTTCCACATCCCTCTAACAACGCAATGAGCTGCTACTTATTTAGCAGTAAATAGAGCCTGAATCTTCCATCTCGTAAACAAAAATGAAATAAAAATGAACAACTAAATCTATTAACCTCTGCGGGCGTAAGTCGACTGTGTTATCGTGATGGGCTAGTGAGCAGCGATACTTCGCGATACACTAGACAAACAGTTCATTGTCTCAGACCCATCGTATCGATCTTGGGATAGAAGCTGCGGTATAGCCCGGTCGCTGATACTGTTGTAAATCACCCGCACTCCGAGTCACTACCTCGCTCCTCTAGTTCCATATGATGGTCCATAGATCTTTCCAGCGGTGTTGAAGGATTTATGATATAAAGATTAGAAGTGAGTTTGTAAGCACTATGGAAGGTTCTGGAGGTTATTTAATGTGAATGTATTCTAGATTGATATTATAGGGCAAGGGGATGGAAGCCACGAGGTGGTAGCATGGAGGGTAATTGGCTAGGAAAGCGGGGTGGACTGCAGTTGGTGGAATATTGGGGAAGAAGCTCAAGAGAGGGGTAGAAGGAGAAAGGCGGGGTATGCGAATGATGAAGGAGGGGGGGGGTCTGGAAGGAAGAAGCCATCCCACGAGTGTACATAAAGTCGGGTGTTCCTAGGATAGGAAGAGCGGGCGGAGAGCACGAAAAAGACAGTGTATCAGAGAGTCATAATCGAGTTACAACCCCTAGTTAAAAGGCAAAAGCTTTCAGTGCACGGAAGTGATGACGTACGGTGAAGCTTTTTTCAAAAAATACTTGTTTAGGTATTAGAGTAGTCGGCAGTTTCATTGAGAGAACAGTCCCCAAGCCCCGCAGGAAGGAAGTGACCAAGTCGTGGGGCATGGTCTGCCCCCCTCCGCGGGAGGACATAGCACACGGGCTTCGGCCGAAGTGTAGGCCACTACCGGTGCTTTTGATGTCTTAGAGCGTGGGGCCGGACAAGGTCAAGGATGGACGCCCCCGAGAAAGCTGCTATTAGGTAGGGTATAGGAGGCTAGTGGGTAGCTCAGATTATCTTTTAGCATTAACAACCGACCTTAGTTACGAGACGGGATGGCAGAATGTGGTCCATCCTCGTCCAGTCTTAAGATGGACGGATTGCCCCACTGAGAAATACCGGGGGATGAGACATGTGGTGCATACTCCGGATGTTCTCTGGTAACCCCAGATACACTGCGCCCACTATCTAGCCTCCAGTGATCCCGTAATCTGATGAGTCAACAATACGGTGTATATTTTTGTTATGAGGCGCTGGGATTGGATGGATAGGATAAAATTTTGAGGAAAGAATAAAGTTTCTGAGATGATTCGTATCCATTGCTCGCCTACTCCTTGTATCCACGGACAATAGGCAGTTTATACAGAACAGTCTGTCCCCTATACACGTGCACAAGATCTTCCCGAGTTGTCCCATATTTCTCCGTGGTTCATGGCTATTCCGGTTAAGCCGCTCCGAGGTGTGGCCAAATGACCCAGCATGACCGAAGACCCCCGAACACTACCGACTAGTATCTTACCCCCCTGAACCTTCTCCCCATCGCATCTCTGAAACCTACAATACAACAAACTAGAACAACTTAGCAGGAAAAATTTCTGCTAGTGCGAAACTCCTGTACTATCCATCAGACAACGTCAATGCACAACCACATGAGCGCCGGCTTTTTTCTTTCAACACATATAACAGATAATTATCATATCCTTTCTGGGAGGTGCCCGTGGATTTGGACAGTGCCCGCTTGAATACCCACAAGGCTACTGCCAGAGAGACGAACAAATAGGACACTTTAAAAACCAAAGAAAAGGCCTCCGCAAGGCATGCCATATCTCTGAAGAACTCGGGGGGGGGGGGGGGGCGGTGTCATTAAAAGTACTGAAGATAAAATGAGCACCTACAGCCGTGCAATGCAGGAAGGGTTGAGAGGTTGGAGGGGTTCCCATGAGACTTGGCCCCCACGGTGATTTAGTAAAGTTGAGCTTGGTGGGCAGAGGCCAATTTTTGCCACCTTATCCGGGTCTACCTATGCGAGCTACTCTTATCAGATAGAGACAGCGCAGCCAAATTGCAAACTTCTGGAGCTTTTGAACGAGCGGTGGAAGTGCGGTCGCAACGCCTCCGGCAACGGCGAACGAACTGGGATCGTGGCAACGGGCCAATGGCAAGCCAGTCGCGTGATGGGCTGTGAAACGAAATAACGCCAAGCTTAAGCACGCAAAAGAAGGATCGCACAAGGCAAAGAAAAAAACTTTCACGTTTACTCTCTCCCACTCCCCTAACTATCGCATACTCTTCTAACTAACTAACGGCGAACATAGGAGAATATATCAACCACGAGCGACGCCCGACAAACTACAGTCTCCCCTCACCCCCCCAGGTAAGCCCTCCGCTTCCCTCTCTCAAGCAAACACGAACTAACAAAGGGAAGAAAAGGCAAACTCACGCCTCCCCCTCCCACCAGGTGAGCCCCCCATGTCCTCCAAGCAAACAAGAAAAAACTAACAAAGAAAGAAAGACAAACTTGCGCTTCCGAAGTGCGCTATTCCGCGGTGCTCTCCCGCCGCGCCCTTCCTGCGCTCCTTCTCCCCGCGCATTCCCGCGCTCTCTGTCGCGCTCCGGCGCTCTTCCTGCGGTCCTGTTTTCGCCGTTCCTCCGCGCTCTCCCGCGCTCCAGCGCTCCGCCCTGGGCTCTCTCTCCCGCGCCCCGCCCTCTCTCCAACAACAAACAAACAAGCTAACAATGCGAGAAGGAAAGGAAAGGGGCGACCCGGGGGGTAGGAAATGGGAATGGGGAGAGGCGGGGAAAGAGTAGGAGGGTACCGGGCATGTGTGGGGAGCAACTTGGACTTCCAACAGGAGCAACATATATACTGGGCTCTATATCCATCCAATTCCGGCCTTACTTTAACTGACTTTCTTTTATACGGGATATTCTGTACAGGTACTGTACAAACAAGCAGCGCAAATCCCAAGAGATCAGTAGTGCAAAAAGCCTTAGCTCACTATCGGCCTCTTTCTCCATCCACCTAACTACTCCTTTCAGGGTGGAACCGCTTCTGCAATAATACCCTCAACTGTTTGATGGATCCCATAGTGTGAATCCTGGTCCTATCGGGCTTTTACAGAACCCGCTACCAGCCCGTTCAACGGGTTTTGGGCGCACTGATGCTACCTGCGTTTATGTTATGCAGGCTGAGTGTGCAAGCTAGAACCCTGGGAGTTCCACAGAATCCATAGTGCTCTCAGCTAAATACCATCTTGCACCTAACAGTCAGGCACGCGAACGGTAATGCCAACAGCATGTATGTATGGTGGGATGGTTCAGGTCTGCTTCCTCATTGTCCTCTAATGCGTGTTGGGCGGCGGTTTCAGATCCATCATAATTTACGCTCTTCCGAAATAATATACCAACATTTTAACAGCAAACCAAGTTGTATGATTATAGGATCTAAGAACCTTCTAATGCCCCCGCCACTTTTCCTTTATTTTGCACTCTTCCTGGACCTTTGTTTACCGGACGCTCTTGTCTCTCAATGTGTTTTATCTCGGCAATGTGCGGGGAAACTACCCATCCGGCATACACACCCCCGTGGGTCTATGAATTACATCCAGATTTCTAAATCGTCGTTGCTTCCTCTTCCACCTACTTCGCTCCCAAGCGAACAGACGGCCTCATATAATAAAAAAGTCCTATAGACTCGAGAATTCTTGGTTCTTCCATCTTCCCTTCAGTTCTCTTCTCTCCGTTCTCTTCTTTTTTTTCCCTTTGCTTCTCGCTTCTGAAAAAGAGTATTGGAAAGACACGAGAAGTAAGGAAGGAGACCCGCTACTTCTCGTGTCTTTCCAAATACCTTTTCCTTCTCCTCACTGGCTTCCGCTTTCCGACTTCCAGCCTCTCTCCCACATCCTTGAAGCAAGAGACTTAGCTGCTACATATTCAACGGTAAATAGGCCTCATATCCCCATTATGTAAAGAAAAACTAGAGAAAAAGGATAGCTACGAACTTCCGCAGACATAGGCCAGATCTGTGTGGTCGTGATGGAGAAATGGGTACCGATGCTTCTCAATATTATAAACAACCCGCGGTATCAGGCCTATAGTACTATCCTTAGTGTAGCAGCAGCTTGGTCGGGCTGCGGACGGTTTTGGTGGTATGGGTGTGGCCTACTACGTCCTCAATAAGACAACCCGGGAGTCTCTGGTGTGGAAAGTGGGCAGGTTGTGATTCAAAGTCCATGTGATCCCGGGGATAGGTGAGATAGGTGTACTACAGGTTCTTTTACCGCCTTTCAATGCAGAGATGCATATGGTCTACTGGGTGGGGGAGGTAGGGGGTGCTGGTATGTAACTTTGGTTGTATTATAGCATTTATGATACACAGTTGAAGGACAACAAACGAGTAACTTCGAATGATTATCGGTAGTGAGGAAATTACAAGAGCCGATCTGGTAACAGCATATATGACATCATTTCCTATTTGTTGTAAATCCCGAGGTGCTGCTCGGTATGTTCACTCACGATGGGTTGTTTGTTCGGGAGCGCGCTATGGCTGCGGGCGCACTATGGCATCAGCCCACGCAGTTGGCTTTTCGGGAAAGCGTCTCAATCGTGGGAATGTGCGGGAGTCTTTGGAGACGTGCATCGGCCGGAAGGATGGCGGAAGGGAGGAAGGCATGAAGGAAACCGGTGAGGCCAAAGGAGGGCCGGAGGCTGGGTAGCCGAAGTTTGTCTTTTCTTTGTTAGCTTTTGTTTGCTAAGTGTACGGGAGACGTACCTGGAAGGATGGGGGGGTTAGGACTCTGTCGCCTTTCGTGTTGTTGATATATGCTCCTGTCGTTGCCGTTGATTAGTTAGAGAGAGTGCGCGATAGTTTGGAGAGGTTGGCGAGATGAAGAGCTTTCTCTCCACTGTTAGTTTTGTGATTCCCCCACGTGAGTGATATTAGTGTTGCCTCATTTCACCGCCCAGCACTCGTTAAGATTCTTATCGCCAACCGTTTTCGATATTCGTTCGCTCGCTCGTTCGTTTCGATATCGTGAAGGTTTCCGCCGATCAGACGTGGAAAACTATTAAACATGAAGTAATATGTGGCTAGGAAGTGGAAAGGGGCAGTGCGAAATAAACGAAAGAGACAGGATAAAAATGAGCAACACTTTCTCCGTACCCTCCAGTTCATCATTCTTACATGTCAGGTGCAGTGTGTCATTGTCTCCCCTTGTATTCCTACTCTCTCCCGCGCCGGTAGAAACTAGTAGACCACTTCCTTGAGTCCGGAAAACCTGCCTGCGATATGGTGAATCACAGACGGCCTGTTGTGCTTGCCAAGAACTGCGGTCCTCAATGAACGGTGGAGGGTGGGGGTAGCCGAATGGCGTCAGGCATTGTCTGGATTCTTTGACAGTGGCCAACGTGGAGACTGCCTGATTGGCACTGAATCGCAATACTCTCCCCGGAGTGGCAGCAGTGAGGACATGTTGCAGGCACTTAACCGGCTCTTGGGATGGTCTAGTCCAAGAATCTTCTCGCGGCCCTCCAATGCACGCCGATGCACCGCCTCTGATTCATTGTGCTTTCCTTTGTATTGCAGAACAGCAGCCAGGCTACTGATATTTGTTAGAGTGTCTGGGTGATCTGGTCCAGGAATCTTCTCGTGCCTCTCCATTGCACGCATCTTCATCGCGTCTGATCCATTGTGCTTTCCTGAGCATTCCAGCACAACTGCCAGGTTATTGGCGTCGTTAGGGTGTCGGGGTGGCCTGGTCCAAGAGTTTTCTCGCACCCCTCCGGTGCGCGTCGATTCATCGCCTCTGATTCGTAGCATCATATAAGAGGACTAGGTTCGCCCCTGTTAGGGAGAAGTCACGAAGTCCCTCCCACTCTCAGATCAGGCAAAGAACAACCCACAGCCACGCAACAAACACGCTAACAACAATCATGCCCAATGAACCCGTTTTGGAACACCTACGGAAGGAATGCGGGGCCACAGGACTTGGAACTAAAAGAAGTAATGAGCAAGTCACCAAGCGGCTGGAGGACTGGATGGAGTGCAGAGAGAGTTCGCCGGAAAGTGAAGATTACCCGAAGTGCGATGCAATATTAGCCACCGAAGCAAAAATCAGTTCCGATGAGGGAACGAAGATGGATGCCAAAGTTGAGCTCGGACAGGCACTAGAGGAGGGGGAACTGGAGGTTGAGAGGGTGAGGGGGGTGACTTTTGTCGGTAATCGCCATGGTCTTGATTTGGCGGATTTGAAGCACCTCGCTCATGTATCCGAGCATAATATTGCTTCTCTTAAGCATGATATAGCTTCTATTAGGCATGATATAGCTTCTATTAGGCATGATATCGCGTCTCTTAAGGACAGGGCCATTTATATGAACGACCGTCTGTCCACATTGACACTTGCTGTTGGGGAGTATAGACATGTGCGAGAAAGGTTTATCAGTACCTATAAGCGGGATATCGGCGAAGCCCCCCGGAGGGACCACGGTGTTATTCGTGAGGGAAATATAGCAGTGCGTGGGGGCGACGCAGCTGTGGATGCCCAGCTCTATGAGGGGGTAGGTGGGAGAACCGATGGTAGGATCTTCCTCCAGCTTTACGGAATGACTCCTTCGGATGTACAGAAGATCAGTGAGTAGACTCCAGTATCATATCTCAAATTAAGAATCAAGGCTGACTTTTCCAGCACACAAGGAAACGCTCGAGATTCTAAGTATTCACACCGGGGTGCTAGCTGATACTAGTAAAACCGGTACCGAGGAATTTTACGCAAACTTTCAAGTGTTTATCGATGAATTTGAAAAATCTAATTGTGATGTGAGGGATTTAAACGCAGTGCCATAGACAAATGTAACTGCTGCGTACTGGTGGTTGCAAACCTGTCAACAATATGAGGAGGATATTTCATAAGGAAAGATTTAAGAACGAGATGTGTTCTGTGCATGGAAATGGACTATGGATGTTTATGGGAAGATGGAGACGTGCTTTGGGTTGCCTCATGGCATTACTAGGCAGCTTTCCTTGATTGTCCTTTGTGTGTTCTTGGATTGTTTCGCCTTGATCCCCGCCCTCTTGATTTTTTGTTTACCCACTCCCTTTCCTCATGGGCAGTTTACATTTGTGAATGAACACCTGTTCCCTCTACTCGTGCCAAGGTTGCAGCTAGGGCGCTGCAACCCCTGAAATTTCGCTGGCTCAGTTTCCAAGGGCACTCATCCTGAGTGCCCGACAGCTCTATGTCAATTTGCAGCTCAATGTCAGTTTGTGGCTCAATGCAATTTGTAGCTCAATGTCACTTTGTGGCTCAACCAACTATTAGAGCAACATTTATTTTGGTGGCTCTATGTAATTTTATTGTTTATAAGATTAAATATAAATTTAAATCACCTATAAATTATGTTCCTTCTAGTAATCCTGGTTCTACTATTGTAAAAACAGCCCCTTATGCTACTTTTAATATTTATTCTAGTTTCT
>LN891001.1:76446-88611 GCA_900010015.1 Tuber aestivum | reverse complement strand
TACATTGGTAACTTGGGTATTTATGCTGTATCATATTACTCTGTAGTATTATACAATAAAATATAGTAGGTTTAATACTTATACTAATAAAGATTTATAGGTTATTGGTTTCAAGATGTATTTTATGTGAGGGCTTGATACAAAAATAGAATTACTAATCCAAATAGTGTTCTAACTGCAAATGAAACTGTGGGTATGTGTAACACATTTTCTTTATTCACATCAAAAATACCTTATTTCAAATAATTATACCACCAAACCAGATTATTCAAATAATCCAAAAAAACTACTATGTTGTTGACAAAGATAAGGAGAATAATGTAGAGGTTTTTTTAGGTTATCTAGGTAGCTGGATCTAATAGTATAATTGTTTGAAAACTGCCAGAAATCTAGTTACGGTTTTGGTCTGCATGAACTATAGTCCTAGTAGTTACCAACCACTAAAATACAATATTATATCATGCTGGCGGGAGTGTGAAAAATTCAAAAGATTCAGCTCCAGAGTCACGGTCAGATATTTTCTACCCAATCTTGTATTGCTTTTATCATCACCCCTGACAATTGTTACTTTATTATTTTACACTTTTTCAGCTAATCTTCCCACTTCTTCCCATTTCTGGCAATCTGCCCATCCACTCTGGACTATGAAGAAAGTTACCAATACAGTCCATTCATTTTATACATGATCCTCATGATAGATAGTTATTTTTCCTTTATTTCAAGTTCCATGAGCCTGTTTGGAGGCTTCATGGTACAGAATAGTGATGCACTGCTTTACATCCTTCTCTAATAGCTGTTGGGATACTAGTTCCCTTTCCAGGACCCTACCAAAGCCACAGTCTTCACTAGCTCATTTAAGCATACCTGAATGCTGGATGCATAATTTTTGTTTATTTTCCCCAACTCTTTTGCTCAGTACACAATCTATTCTGCACTTCAATATTAGTTGTTAGTACCCAGTAAAAAGGGAAAATTGTTTACCTAATCCCACACAGATGTTGCACATTTCTCTAATCTTAAGAGTTTCATTTATCTTGTCTTTTAGATTAACCTTTATATTGCTTAGAGATTGTACAATAAAAAAGGACGAAGAGACCTTACTTGGAGCTTGAAGACTTGATTTTATTTTGCCCCTATTTCAGCAACTTGGTCAATCCAATCCTGCCAGGAGTTTTCTATCAGTCCATCTACCAGAAGTTGATGGATGGCTTTAAGCTCTTTAACTTCTGCCAGATGATACTGGTACTATCTGAACTCAAGCTCTTTGAGCATTGAGGCTGGGACGACAGCTTCTTGGGTACCCTAGTTGGTGGATGAAAAACTACTCGTAGTATAATAGTAGTTTCTTAGATTGAGAATAGGAGGATAGGGAGAGAAATAGGATGTGTGATTATTGACTGCACTAACGCCATATAGAGGCATTTCATTACTATAGAAGTTGGACAGATAGGATAGAATCGTGGAGGATGATGTGTGATCACCCATTGCTAGTGAAGGTAGATTGTGTATTTGGCCCAGTAGTAGAAGCAACTGTTATGTGGATGAAAGGATGTGTGGGGAAGCAGATACGTGTATAATAGAGCAGAGTGGAAGCTCTTATTTGGTTGTATGATCGTATTTGTTTGTTTGTTTGTTCTGAAGATGGTTAGCCCATTTTATGATAGGTGCCATCCTTGTTAGTTCTGTCTGTGTGTCATGATTTCTCATCTTCACTGTAGCTGGTCCATCAACTAGTACACCAAGTCAGAAGGACTACAGTGGATAAACCAATTATACATCATGATACAGATGCAATGTCTGCATGTCTAACTCTCATGGATATCCTCAGTAGCAAAGGATCCAAATAGTATCTGTTTGAAGGAGGAGGGGGGTGGTGATAGATGTGATAGTAAGGAAACTTTGCAGGGCTTATTAAGGAGGAATAATTGGAGGATAAATAACTTTCTAGAATAACAAGAAGCTAAGGAGGATAGAAAAGAAAGCTTTTATAGTTAAATTGCAGTATTGATATTTGGAAAAGATGTTGCATGAGGAAGAAGGAAAAAGACCAAACAACTTTCCTCTTAGCCTTCTCAGAACAAACATGCTAAGAGGACAAAAAGCTTTCAGACAGCACTAAGCCCTAACAGAGCCAACAACAATAGGGTAAGGACAGAACTCAACATTTATAACTTGATAATTATTGGGTTGATACACCATATCCTTGAAATCTAAAGAAACAAAGTAGAAACTGTGACACTAACTGTCTTAGCTATACAGATACATGTTTACACTTTTAAGTGACATCTTTTTGCAAAGAAACACTAACTGTGAGATACGGAATCAGGATACCGAATATTACAAGCAACTATGACATCATCTCCGGGATTATTAGGTATGTAACTCTTATACAGAAGTTGGCTGTGTTGAATATATCCAGAATATGTGCCTTGCGGAAACCATCACATATCACAGATGCAGTGAGTGGAGGAAATTGGGCCTTGGCAATTGAGGTGGGCAGCAGGAAAAAAATACAAGTACTTTGAAGGCTATAGTACAGGGTTTCTAAGAATAGTATCTGTCATTTTGAATTGTAGGCAAAATCGCGGTATTGTATCATACACAATCAAAGGTTACCTGCCCATCCTGAGTCTCAAGACCAATCACGTTTCCTGTTACGATCCCTAAATCGGGTTCAGATAAAGATTGGTATGATAGCATTATATCACGCACCATCAAAATAGCTCTAAACCATGTTATGTGTGTAGGTAACTTGAATACATGGAGTGGGGAGAATGATTGCACGATCAACAAAATACATGCATTATCAACAATGGGAAGAAGAGAGTAAGCAGAGAAAGAAAAACTTGGTTTTGCGCCAAAATCAACGAAAAAACAGACCTTTTCGTCGATTGGACCCCACGCCCGATACCTAAAACAAAGCGTAACATGGATCAATGCCAACCTCTACGAGTACGAGAACATCCCACACAGAAGGGAACATCTAAGGGCCTGTTTGGACGCGACTGTTCCGTTCCATTTCCCCATACAAACCCCCGTTTCCCCCAGCTCTGAAGGTGCCAAGACAACCCTTTCTCCTGCTAAAATCATCTATGAACGGAACTGTCAACCCGCCTACCGCTCCAGCCAAACACCTTCTAAACCAAGAACTGAATCCCTAGAACCATTTCCAACCGATTCCAAGCTTTGATGAGTACAAATTAAAGCAATCAAATGGCTGCGATTACACGGTGTGTTTAACTGCGGAAAATACGGACCTCTTTCCCACAATATCCTACATAGCTGTCAGCAGGTAGGACAGATGGGTTGCCAAAACTTAGCTGATGAGTATTATCTGCGCACGAGTACAGTACTTCAGGGGCTGTAGGCCAAAACCCACTAGAAAGTACTAGGGTAACTATAGCTCGAGAACAGGCTCTACTTAAGGATTGCTTGAAGCTAGTTCGCACTTTCACCATTACTCCTCCCAGCTCAAGCAAACTCGCCAAGCAAGCCAAACAGATGATCCATCAACCATCCATAAGAGATTTCCTACTGCACCCCACCGGATTAGAATGCCGCTATCGAGCTGATTTTTTGCTGGTCTCCGATTTGGGCCCGGAATACGGGGGGGAATAGTGACAAAGTGTAGGTTTACAACAATATGAGGCGACAGCAGAGGCTCGTATTGTTGGAAAAGTAATAATTTGTAAGACTTCGGTACAGGCGTAACTGAAACTCCGCCAACAACATAAAGCTAACCCCATAACTTCCTTCCTCCACAACCCAATATCACATCCTGCACTAAAACAAAGATAGGCGACAGATCATAGGATCGGAAGCAGAACAAGTCAGCATTATCTCAAGACAGTAACCGTATTAAATCATTTGAGACGGACCTCCACTCCAAAACTCATGATAGAGGTTTAATCTAGTGAATGGTTGGTAAGACATATGTACTTTCAAAAGAAAATGAGATACAAAACTCACCGGTGCCGAGAAAGGCACTTTAGGAGGAGGAAACGGAGGGGCCAGGTGTGCCGCCGTTGTTTGGAGAGTCGGAAATGCAGAACTACTACGGGGTAAGCGATCATTTGCAAGGAGTGTTAGGAAGTAGATTAGAACTCACACGCTACCAGAAAGCTTAATGGCTATACTATAATGGCGGGATTAGTGGGAATGGAATAAGGTTACCTACCATCTATCCCTATTGTCAACCCCACGAGACACACAATGTAAAGGAGGGCAGAGGGAGAGGGAAGGAAATAAACTCACGAGCTGCGATGCAATGAAAATTGATTATGAGTCAAGACTTGAAGGGGATGGGATAGGTGTTTACATACAAACTGAGATGGCCAAGCCGTAGCTCATTAGTGTTTGGGGGATGTATGAAATGAGTATTGGCAAATCTTACGGGCTTTGGAGGAAAGAAAGGGTGAAGTCAGTCGAGAAATCAAGGATATTGACAAGCAGTGAAAGGGTAGGAAGTCAATTACAATCTGTATCGACGGGAGTGAAACGTCAGCAAAAATGCAAGCAAGAAACGACAGAGGCTGGAGTCCCGCGTACCATCTAAAGAGACGAAGAAGCCGGGTGTCAGGAATTGCCTCGTCACTAGGGGATAATTGATCCGCTTGACTTACTTTCTGCAAGACCCAGCGAGCAAAAGGTCAGCGACACCCTAACGCTAGAATTGCAATTTACATAATTGAGATACTTTACCTCCTATAATAATCAGAGAGGAAAAGGTCAGCTATAGCCTCATCCTAGTACCATAGTTGATCTCATTCACATACTCGCTACAACACTCCGCATCAAGAAATCAGCAATAACCTCGCCCTGGAACCCCGGTAGATCCAATTCACTTACGAACTACAGCACTCAGCGAGAATGATGTCAGTGATAGGCTCGCCTATCGACCGCGTTTGATTATGTTCACTTACGAACTACAAGATTCAGCGAACAAGGAGTCAGCAATCGGCTCGTCCCAGAACCAAGGTTGGTTCTGTTCACTTACGTACTACAATACTCAGCAAACAAGAGGTTAGTGATTGCCTCGCCCCACAACCACGGAGGACCCTGTTCACTTACCGACTACAGCACTCATCAATAAAAAGGTCAGTAACTGCTCTGTCCAACAATCGAAGTTGATCCGGCTCGCTTACTCGCTGCAACGTGCAGAGAGCAAGAGGTCAGCAATAGGCTAGCGCTGGAACTGCAACTGATTATGTTCACTTACTAACTACAACATTCAACAAGCAATTCGTTAGCAATAACCTCACCCCAGGACCGCGGTTGATCCCGTGCACTCACTCCCTACAACACTCGGCGAACAATAGGTTAGCATTATCCCGATTCGCAGTTGATCTTGTCCGCTTACCTCCTACAGAACTCATGGAGCAAGAGGTCAGCAATAGTCTAGTCCCTGAACTGCGGAAAATCCTGTTCACGTACGAACTACAACACTCAGGGAACAACAGGTCAGCAAAAGGGCCATCCCAGATCTACAATTAATAGAGCGGGCTTACCTGCTACAATACTCGACCAGGGAGTGGTCAGCAACAGCCCGCCCAGGACCGCGGTTGATCATGTTCGCTTACAAACTACCGTACTCGGCGGGCAAGTCAGTAATAACCTCACTGCAGAACCGCAGATGGTCCTATTCACTCACGATCTACAGCACCCACAGAGAAAGAGGTCAGCAATTGCCTCGCCCTAAAACCGCGCTTGGTCCTGCCCACCTACCTCCTGCAACACCCAACGAGAAAGTAGTCAGTTATATGATAGCCTCCTCCCAGAACCGCACCCAATCCTGCCAACTTGCCTCCTGCAACACTCAGTGAGCCAGAGGTCAGAAATAGTCGTCCCAGAACAGCCGTTGATCCTTTTAACTTACAACCTACAACACTCGGCGAGGAAGATGTCAGCAATAGGTTCGTCCCGGACCCGCGGAGGATCCAGCTCGCTTACCCCCTACAACAAGCAGCGAGAAAGAGGTCAATAATAACGCTATCCCAAACCGCGGCTAACACCGTTCACTTACGATCTACAAGACTCAGCGAGCGAATGGTCAGTAATAGCCTCACCCCAGAACAGGAGTTGGTCTCGTCCACATACCCTCTATAACACTCAGTGAGAAAGAGGTCAGCAACAAGCCCAGCCCAGATTCACGGTTGATCCCGTCCTCATACTTCCTATAGCACACAGTGAGCAAGAGGTCAGTAGTGGCCTCCCCCCAGATCCCGGGAGGATCCCGTTTACTTACAAACTACAACAGTCAGCGAGCTAGAGGTCAGAAATAGCCTGACCCCAGAACCGGGGTTGATCCCGTTCACTTACCAGCTGTAACACTCAGCGACCCAGAGGTCAGCCAGTACCTCGCCCCAGAACTGTACTTGATCTAGCTCACTTACTTCCTACAATTATCGCCATACAAGAGGTCAATAAGTGCCACGTCCCCAAACTGTGATTGATCCCATTTACTTACCTCCTACGACTCTCCGTGATCAGCAGGTCAGCAGTCGCCTCACCCCACAGCCGGGTTGGATCCCGCCCTCTTACCCGCTACAGCACTCCATGAGCGACAGGTCAGCAATCGACTCGCACAAGAATCTTGATCAACCTTTTTCACTTACCAACTTCAAGAATCACCGACCCTGAAGTCAGCCACATCCCATGCCCCAGAAACAAGCCCGATCCCGTTTACTTACTCCCTGCAGCACCCAGCGATTCGGAGGTCAGCAATTGCCCTTCCGAAGGCAATGGTTGGTCATGTTCACGCACCCTCTGCACACCTCGGTGGGACAGATGTCAGCAATTCCCTCACAGCTTAAATTCTCTTACTCCGGTTACTCACAAGCTATACCACTCGCCATCATGGAATTAGTTGCTTTGTTTTTTTCCTAAGAGATTGTGCCCTAGACCCCTACCTCCTTCAGATCGCTAAATATCAGCAACCCTCTCTCTATAATCAACTTCTACCAATATTGTTTACCCACACTCTGGGGGGCCATCATTCGATGTGGAGTTAGCAGTCAAAGTTGCCCATCATCCCAAGTTCAGCTCACGTACAGCCTATTGTTCTCAATCGCCTCATATTAGTAAACCCACCAATGGGAATCGAGCATGGACTCCAACTCGCCTTCTATAAAAAAACACAACCCCTGAATCAGCACTCAACCCCTACGATTAGAGATAGTTCACGCACTGTCTGTAAAACAATGTTAATTTACCCTCAGTCATGCCCCAGACACTATAGACCAAGCGTCCTCACATTAGAGATGTTATACTCCTTCCCGCCTATATATGCATAGACGTTCCCCTCCACCAGGATCCTCGCTACTTCCTCGTCACCCCGGACAGCGGCTATGTTCAGTGCGGTGCCATAATATTCCGACCGATCATTTATATCTCCTGCTTCTTTCAATAGCCACTCAACTACCTTCGGTTGCCCAAGCCAGGAGGCGATCATCAAATGCGAAAAATCATTAGGGAATGGGCGGGTCCAGTCCTCCTTTCCCCAGTACACCCTAAGCCATGTCAGAAACCTACCAGATCCGCGTTCGCAAATCCGTTTTGAATTCTCGAACAACTCCACCTGCCGATCCTCGGAGTCCCGCAAGTGACCAGCCCAATTCTTGGCCGCGTAATCGAGAAGAGCATATTTCCGGACGTGATTATCGAGCTCCGCCACATCAGAACTTGTGAAAATATTGAAAAGATCCAGCGTGGATCGGTGGTTGTCAATGTCTTGCAGAGAAAGGTAAGAGATACATATGTCGGCAAGAATAAAGTTGGAATCCGCGTTGCGAAGAGTATACTGCCAATCCCCGTGGCCAGGCATCGTTCCTTTAATCAGGAACTCCTTCGCTGTTTGGTGGACAAGGTAAACCTTCGATTCGACAACCCGTACGAAAAGCCCGCAAATATTTTTGAGTGTCTCTTCGAAACAAGGAGAAGGACGCTCGAGCTCGTTTATTGACCTGTGATCCCAAGTGATTTTCAATGCGATATTCATCTCTTGAAGCGTAAGAGGCCTTGCAGCGGCTACCACTATACTAAGGATCCTTCGCGCCTTGCCGGGGTCCTTGCTTTTGTTAAGAATATTGGTGTATAATTCTGTCACTTCGCGTGGCGCATTTGAGACAATTTTTGTAAATTCCTCCCTCGAGTCATCCACACTATCCTTCAAGATATCCAGAACAAGAGAAACCCAGAGGAATGTCTGATCGGCAGAAGACTCGAGGAGCTCTTTCAAATATCCTAGTCCCCCGGGCCGTCTCCAGCGTGATTCTAGGCTCTTTATTCCCTCACCTATGACACGGTTAACATCAGTAGTGATAGCGTCCAGCTCTTCCTCCCCTTTCAGCCTGATAATCCTTGTGGATGAGCCAAGCGCTGTTTCCATATCGTGATACGGGCGACTAGTCACAAGGAATTTTAAAGATGCCTCGGGATTTGGTGATTCGGGCAGGCGGCTTAGGTGACGGATGAACCGAGTTAGAGTCACTTGTTCGCACTCGTCCAACGCATCCAACACACAAATCACATCTCCGCGCTCTCCCTCCCCCGTCGTCGCCTTCACCAAAACTTTCCACAAGGTCTCGACCTCCTCCGTGAATCCCTTGCCCTTAGCTATAAACTCTTCCTCTGCGTATGAACAGAGGTCCTTTTTCTGTTGGAATAGCTGATGTAACAGGGCGCAGAGAGCAGACTTTGCATTCCTCTGTTCCTCGTTGTCGTCTTTAAAAAAGAAGTAACAAACGACGGTGTCCTTCCGGGATTGCAGATGGGTCACGAGGAATGAAGCCATAACCGATTTACCACAGCCTGGGTCCGCCGATAGCCAGAGCGGGCCAGATGCCCTCTTCCCCAACCATTCTTCGTACTTTAGATGTCTAGTAATCCATTCACAGGTTTCCGCGACCGGCTCACGAACTCGACCTCGGTGCTCCACGTATGCAGACGTGTAAAGACATCGCAAAATTTCGGCACGGTTCCGGGACGAGTCCGTGCCAGGGTAGTTGTAGTTTGTGATGTTAATATCTCTCGAGTTGGTGATGTTGCCAGAGCCGACGTTGCCGCTGTAATCACCCCGCACAATGTTGCCAGCCACCGACCTATACCTACAGGTATCAGTACTTAAAACAGCCAACGTATATAAGCGACAATCTAGGAACACACGTCTGGGGTACGAGGGGGTTCTCAGAAGCAACGGGTAATTGTTGGTCGCCCATCTTTTCAACAGACACTTAAATGGCGAGGAGTTTTGCTTCACAGTGCTGAATTCGCAAGAGTTTGCGAGAGAACGAAAGAAACAGAGCGCTGAGGGGACCTAGAGACTGTGCTTGTGCGGAGGCAGCAAGTTAAATACTTTAGCTTGTGTTGCATGCTGGAGCAAAGTTACCCCATACTACCGTTAATACTACTCCTGAACTTCATCAACACCATTCACAGATCGCCCGAGTCCCACCCCCCCACTCCCCAGATACCCTCCCCAATGGACATATTTCCCACCCGGCCTGTCAGCGCTGCCATGCAGGAGATAATTTTCAATCGACGCATTTACCGCGGAGATCGAGCCACTTGTTTCCAGCTAAAACACTTCTGCCGGTGTATCACCATTTTACAAGTATTGTACCTACAAAACTGACTGGTCATTTGAAAAGCGAAAAAAAAAATAACAGCTGCCGGTGGACTAACTCGTGATAGTGATAACCCATATTACCACCCCAACCAGCCCAATGCTGTACTGTACCGCAGAGGGATATCGCGACATAAAGTTAGGGATCGCGATCTCTGATACGATACAGCTCTGCTTCCTCAGGGTCATGCGAAACGGGGATGAAAACGGGTGATCTCGGAGGCGCAGGTTAAGGTCACGCTTGGAGGACGGCTAGATGAACACTAAATTAGAGGGCAACAAATCCGACCTTGTGCTACAGCCAGGCAACGATATTCGAGGATCACTTATACATTCTGGTGCCAATTTCACAAATCGTGGAGCTGTACTACAATCGAAGGATGCAGCCCAATTAGGGTGATTCCCGCCAGCAATGGAACAGTGGGGTCGGGTTCATGACATCGCCATTGCTCCAACAAGGTAATACCGTAGCACTCGCGTACCGGTAGATATGGGGGGGTGGATAATGCTTTGTTGTAGGCTACGACGGTATTATGGAGAATGTGCGGACCCCCCACCTCGCTTACCGGTAGCAGGGACCGAGTCCGCGCTCTAGCCAGCAGAAACAGGAAGCCCAGTGTCTACTTTAACTTGACCACACAAGACGCCCATTTTCAATCTGCTATCATACTGGAGGCGGCAATAACAAAACCCGTCCTCCATGTCCTGCTGATATGGGGGGCATCCATAGGGGGTTTGACATTCCGGTCTCCCCAATTTTATTTACCGCCACAGCACCCGCGCACAGAGACATGATGCTAATTCATTCCCTTGCTATGCAGGGCCCGGTACGAACCCACTGTCTTGGAGTAGATTCGGACCTCATTCAGGACCCGGATATAGGTTCCCAACTACAGTATGGGAATCTTTGGGCCGAATTCTGTGTCGAAAAAAAGAAAATTTTTTTCTCCCCCCCCCCTGCCCCTCGATCACCAAAAACCCGATTCTGGCAGGAAACCAAGGCCGCGCGCTCCTCTCCTTGCCAAGCCTGTAAATTACATTACTCAGGTATGAGTCCGCATCTGTACTTTCAAGATCTTAGGCTGTGAGGAAGACTTCCTTGCTCAAAAAAGCATGCTGAGAGAGGAGGAGATCAAGGAAAAGGGCTGGCTGGTCCAATTTCTCCAAAATTCTACGATTAATTGAAGTGGATCAGATATTCAAGTTATGATACTAGGAGGAGGGTAGCGCTATAATAACTGCGAAAACATCCTGAAAAGTTTTTGTTCAACAATCCCGCGAGGCCTGTAGTGCAAAACTCAACAACCTATGCTTACTACCATCAATGTACGCGAAGAGTACCGGCATATAGAGTAGAACTTGGATATGGATTACGAGAATTTTTTAGAGAGGGGACTGAAAGATATAAATTGCACATGCGGGTTTATTTTCAATCTCGTATGATGATAATATTATTATGTAGAGAAAAATCCCTAACCCTGTAATACTGGCATATTACTAAGCATTTTCGCAAGTGACACAAGAGTGGGGATTCCAGAGTACTTGTGCCACAGGAGCCACAACGCCACCTTCACATCAAACACGAGCAGCATCGCCTGCCACACCCCATCATCAGGCTTGTTCCCGATTACGATCCACCGGTACTCGAGCACACTGCTGGGGTAGATCGATACCTTCATACTAGTACCGTCCCGCTGCAAACTCTACCTTATCTCAGCCTCTGGAATACCAATTCCGATCATCCCAACCACAAACGACACCACCCCCGCGTTTCTACCAGCGTCTACCATGACCGACCCGGCCACCACCACACCCTCGCGCTTCGTCGCAAACACCGAAACGCTTGAGGACGTGCTGAAGACGCAAACCGTCGGCCTCGTGCATCTAAGTGAATTCAAGAAGCGTCGTGTGGAGCTGGCGGAACAGCGAGACCGCGAAGCTGCCGAGAAATTACAGCCGATTCGCACCAGCGGGGGCGGGGGAGGCGCGAGCTCCTCTCGTGAGGGAAGTGAGGCGCCCACCGGCAGCAGCGGCAGCAAGAGAACGAAGAAGCGCAGGAAGGTGGCCAAGGGGAAATTGTCATTCGCGGGGGAGGATGATGAAGATAATGGCACGGATGATGGCGGCGATTCTTCATCCGCCGATCCGACGAGGTCCAATAGCGAGGACAACAATAGGAGTGGCGAGGAGGATGAGATGAAGAAGCGGAAGGTGAATCCTAAATTGGGCCTGCCGGCTCCGAAGGTCTTGACGAAGAATACCCTTTTGAGAGAGGCTCAGGAACGGGAGACATTGAGGAGGGAGTTTTTGGCCTTGCAGGAGAAGATTAAGAACGAGGAGATTAGCATTCCGTTTGTCTTTTATGATGGTGGGTGTTATTACTGCTCTGACTTCCCTGGTTGGCCCAAGGCTGACACCTGCTAGGTACAAATGTCGCGCCGCCAACCGGAGAAGGTGTGACGGTCAAAAAGGGTGAGGCTGTATGGCTATTCCTTGAACGTGCCAGGAGAATGTCTGGACGCAGGGAGTGGCTCAGAGTATCG
>LN891001.1:9890-76426 GCA_900010015.1 Tuber aestivum | reverse complement strand
GGAACGGGAGACATTGAGGAGGGAGTTTTTGGCCTTGCAGGAGAAGATTAAGAACGAGGAGATTAGCATTCCGTTTGTCTTTTATGATGGTGGGTGTTATTACTGCTCTGACTTCCCTGGTTGGCCCAAGGCTGACACCTGCTAGGTACAAATGTCGCGCCGCCAACCGGAGAAGGTGTGACGGTCAAAAAGGGTGAGGCTGTATGGCTATTCCTTGAACGTGCCAGGAGAATGTCTGGACGCAGGGAGTGGCTCAGAGTATCGGTCGATGACTTACTACTGGTTCGTGGGGAAGTGATAATACCACATGTACTTCTTCCGCCCCTCCCACCCCCTCCCCAGTGATCGCTAACCCGCTCGGCAGCACTTTGAATTCTACTACTTCATCGTCAATCGCACAATGGGACCCAACGGTTTATTGTTCGACTTCCCTTCATCGCTATCGCCCACCCCCCAGACCTGCACTCGGAACCCCAACAGAGATGATCCCACAATGACCAAAGTTGTGGATCGCCGCTGGTACGAACGAAATAAACACATATTCCCCGCTAGCGTGTGGACGGAATTCGATCCCAATACGGATTACTCAAACATGGTACGGCGGGATATGGGTGGGAATGCCTTCTTCTTCGGCTGAATCCGTCACCATCATAGCGGTCGACTTTGGCTGCCCATGGATAAAAGGACGGAAAGATGGAGCACCAGAAGACCCCTCAGAAAGCCATGGTATGATAATATACATGCTATGCTCTTATGTTTTTCTTTATTCCTTTTTTTTGTATTTTCTCCCTACTCTCCGCCGGTTTGATGACATAGACTACGGGACTCGGACTAATCGTTAGACCAATGTAAAACTTTTCATGATCAATGAAACTGATGATTGGATGCGTCACTCCATTCCAAGTACAGTACGAGGATGCGTCGTCGACGGGCTCTCGCAGTGCTACATATGCTCGAAAGGGTAGTTTTCAGTTACTGCAATAGCATCCATTCTCTTCCCCACATTGCACGCGATCATCATCATCCTCATCATCCTCAGAACCCTCCGCTCCCTTAGCCGCAAGACTACGTCAAAATGGATGGCTTTATCCTCCGCTGCAATGACCTCCGATGTCGTGCTCAAACTGATGGCCGCGCCGTTGTGACTACTTGCAGGTATTCATCCTCTTGATCCCCTTGAACAAACACATGATACCGCTCAAGCTGCGGGATTGGAGTTGCATTTCCTTATCTAGCAACCCGAGCCCTGTACCTGTGCTCGGGGGTGTCGGTAAGCTCGGAAAACAGCACCCCGTTCTCCATAGAGATTTTCACTCGCGTGGGGCGGGTAGAAATGGTTTTCCGATTATATTCACCCCGCTCTTGGAGACATCCATTCCCCCCTACATCCTTTAAGTTGGTTTGCTCTTCCTCACCTTTTCTAGTCACATTTACTGCCTCCCATGCGCCACTGCCCTCCAGCTTACCGAGCCTCCTCCGAACGGTCAGCGAACTTGTCCGGCCTGTAGCACAGCACTCTCCAAGCCGGATGATGCCGTGATCGCAGTCCTCAATCCGAGCGACGACTACAAGACTAGTGTTCTCAGTGGACTCAGTCCAAGTATCATAATAGAAATCTGCACTCGTGGGCTCGCCTTCTGGACCTATCAAGTGACCCAGGAAATGTCCGCGTTAGCCCCTCCCCCACTCTCAGGCGAGGGATTGACCATAGCATAGATTTTATCAAGAACATCTCGCAAAATCCTTACGAGCACGGGGAGCCGAAATTCAAGGGGAGAACGAGAAGATTGTGCGTGATGCTAATGCCGAAATCTCTGCGCTGCGTAATAAAATTGCTGGAATGGTGCTTGTTGAGGATGAGTTAAGAAGGAAAAATCATGAGTTGATGCAAGGATGGAGAGAGAAAGCAAGGAAGCTAGCACAAACACAGGTGCTCTCGACTCACACTTGCCATTCCCAATAAAAGGCCTCGTGCTGACACTGCATAGGAACTCTATGACAAGCTCAAACGCCGAACGTTAATATCCCAAGTACAACAGGCCGCTGCCGACCAGGCTGATCAAGCTCTATATATGACCCCTCACCAACCCTCCGACGCCCGGCACTTTCAGGACTCCCTAGGCAAGTCTGCGGGAAACTATCTCCATCAAATCCGGCCAAGCCTGGAGCCCGAATACACCATAACTGGTGCGAAGATTGGGAGCGTTCACGCCCAGAATGCGGCAGGCCCTGGAGGAAGAACCAGTCAGTCCTTGCAGCGGCCAGGACGGAGACCTGACAATAGCGGGGGCATGTTTTTTAATGGTAGGTATTCGCTCTTTCCACTCCATTCACCTAACACCCCTTAACCATTGAGTAGATCAAATTCCCTTCCCGTCAACTCCTATCGCTAGCCACGAGCACCGTCAACGCTTGAATATCCAATCTACAGCTATACGATTCCCCGGTATACAGAACGAGTACGGTAGACCACCTTTGAGAGGGCTTAATGAGAATACTCGGGGTGGGCGGATGGGAGATGGGGGCAAGAATAGAAGGCTTGAGGTGGACGAAAATGGGAGGGTTGTTCTCGATTAACATTGATAAGGAAATCTTTTTCCCTCGCCCCGATGACGGCGATGATGCTGGTGATGTTTGGACACCGGTTTGGTCAGCTTTATGACACTGGTCAACCGTTTCTTTCTTTCTTTTTTCATTTTTCGGTTAAAAGAAATGGATCATGAGGAAGGGGATTTGAAGCAGATGGTGCTATTCTTGAATTAATTTCTATGGGAGGGGAAATACCAACGACAATCCATACATACGTAATTCCGGGAGGGGAGAAACACTGCTACTGTATTCACAAAGTTCTCGGTTCTCCAAGTGCCCCCAAGATTACGCCAGTGAATGCCTCGGCTAAAACCATTCCGATTAAGAGAATACTTGCTTACCGGGGGTATGATACTTCACTGCACCTCGTCGCAACGAACCCACCTATCTATCCACGACCCCCCCCCTTGACCCGTACTCTAGGGAGAATTTCGCGGACAAACCACCCAAACATAATAACCCTCCCGGAAGCGTAAGCTCCCTACCGACAGAACAATAGAGGACGCGCAGGCGACCAAATCAGCGGGCAGACATTAAGAGCGTGAACGCAAAGCGGATGGGATCATCCAACGACATCCGATGCACGGAGAAATAACCTATCTTATAGCCCAATTAGCACTTTTCCGGCCGGGCGGGAATACAGTTATGGATTCAGAAGTATAGGTCGCGAGACGGAGAACGGAGGGATCAAGGGCGCGTGGTTGTTGAAGCGGCAGAGCATGTGGTAGCATGTTACCCACGGAGGGGAGTGTAAGGCAGTGGAAAGGCCGGAGGGGCGGGTTAATGCCATCTCGACGGCCGGTATTCATACAGGGTTACTTATATACTGATCTCTATGACGAGCCGTGTTGTTAGTAGGGTGAGTGATAAATGGTGATTCTAGGGGTCGTATGATACATATGCTGTGAGGGGGTTTAAATTGGGATTCAAGTTATCATAATGTTCTTCCCCCCCCCTTTCGTTGGACCCCCAGCTCAAGTTGTTATGTGCCGCTTGAGAAACTCTTGACCCGTATCGTGATGTGATCCCCCGGTCGGGTCTGGTCGAATCGCGACCTGAAGAGCCCACAAAGAACCAGAAAAAAGGGGTTAAAAAACTAGAAAACAAAATATCAAAAAATCTGGGATTGTGGGGAACGCTGGGAATAAGAGTAGTGGGGTTTCGGAGCATTTAATTACTAAATTGGTGTTTTTTTGCACATTTCTCATTGCATGTAATAATTTGTCATTGAGCTCTTATTTTTAATTGAGATGGTGGGCACTACTGTGGAGTGTGCTCGGCTTCAAGCTTAAGCGCAGCCGCGGGTGGTGGATACCACAACCTCGGCATGGTTAGTAGCGAAATGTCATTGCTTTTACTTCTTTTAAATTTAATCATCCTGTTCCCTTTTTGGTATTACCTCTCCATTTCCTTCTCTCCTAGCAGTGATGTCTCTACTCTCTCCTCCTAGTAAATCGCCTACCGTTTTTGTAACCTGTTGTTAAGAATCCTACCGGTCGGGTGAGAAATGCGACAGGTAACGATTCTTAATTGTAACGAGGCGATAGTTCTTAGGCCTATGCCTACGCGATAATGATAGCTAAGTCCTTTTGACTTCTATCTTATCGCGTCTATCCCTCTAAATCTTCTAACTCCACGCCTAGGACTTAAGCGTTGTTCGTGGGACGAGAAATCGTTTTCTCGTATAAGGTGATATAAAGGTTAAAGAGTGTAAAGGTAGGTTTTATTGATAATAACTTTAAAGGTAGGAAATAAACAAGAAGAACATGTGAAGAGCTAGTATTAGGGGTCCTAGTGACCGTTTATATAGTAGCTCTTCACCTGGCATGCCTCATACTTATGCGTCACGTGAACCTTGTGACTCATAACTATGAGTCATGTGAAATCCATCAGCCGACTCCTATGAGTTGCTGAGCAACCTACCTAAAACCACTCAAAACATAATAACCAAGTCAGGTGCGCAACTCACGTTACCTGAGCGAAACCCATAACTCATAATTATGAGTCGTGTGCGAAAATCATAACATTGTGTGACTCACAAGTGTGAGTCACAAACAGCTACACATAATAACCTATGGCGCGCTAGGGTGCGTCATGTGAAATCCCAACATACCTATAGCTCGGAAATCCGAGCTATGTGAAATCTGCCTTGCTTAGTCACAGTTTGTGACATTAGCTCCCCTCTCCCTCAGCCCGAGTCCCATCAGGCTTTATTCTCGCCTCCATCCCCCTTGATGGTCCTTCCAGCTCTTTTCCCCATGGTAGTAGCTACGATTGATTCTTCGGACCGCTCTTGCGGTCCTATCTGAATGTCTCCGAGCCTCCTCCACCTGGCTCTCCAACTGCCTTTCCAAAGCCCCCCTTGCTCCTCTCTCCCTCGCTTGTTCTGTCTTGAATTGACGTACCCTTATCTTGGTTCCTCTCTTTATTGCCTCCAACAACACTTGTGTTAGCCGAAGGTCTTTTTCCAATCCCGCTATCACCCCCTGTTGGTCCTCTGTTTGAGGCAACCTCGGCGTAGCTTCTTCCATCTCTTCCTCCCAGGAGACGTGCCTCGTCTTCCTGGGTTTTGCCCATTTTTGTTTTTTTGCCCCCCTCCACTTCGACTCTGTCCTCGGAGTCGGTTTGATGTATTGTACCACAGCCTCTGGCTCTGGTGTCGGGGATGTCGCGGGTGATCCCAGCAGTGAAGTCTTGGGTGGCCATCAGTTCCTCTCCCAAGGCCCATATCCTGAGCCTTCCTTCTCACTTTTGTGCACTTGGCACTGGTCGTGGTAGCATCCTGTCCATGACAGGTTCGCTTGTTCCCTTTCCGGTGTAGGGGTTCTCGATAGGGGTAAATCCACCAGAATTACCCAGTCTTCATCCGTAGGTTCCTCCTTGGCTGGGGTTGTGTTTCGATACCCCGGGCTTGTTGGTGTGATGTACTTGAACGCGTCACGTTCTGGGACATTTTGTAGTGCCGATGGTATCGGTAATTGTTGGTAGCTTATCTTGGGATGTTCCCAATGGTAGGAGTCCATGCAGTACAATGTGGGTGTGACACGCCCTAATTCGGGCATCTCCTCGACTGTTGGTTGTTGGTTTGTGTGCGTGTCGTTCGTGGAATTGTTGGACTGCATTTTGTGCATGTTTGAAGTTTTCGGCTGGGTACCAGGTCTTATCATGTTCAGGAGAGTAACCTGTCCACTTTGCTCTGTATTGCAAGCAACCGTGGTGTAATCGAGAGTTGATGATTTCTTCGAGTTCATATTCTGATTTACCATCTATTTCAATAGGCGGTGGTGGGGGTTTTTCTTGGAAGGGTAGAGGATTGTCTTGATAAGGTTCGAGGAGGCTGATGTGGAAGGTGTTGTGTATCTTCATCGTGGGTGGAAGGTCGAGCTTATATGCACGCCTTCCTATTTTTGCCAAGATTTTAAATGGTCCTATTTTCTTGTAATCCAGTTTCTTCGTTGGTCGTGTGGTCTTGATATTGTGTGGTAGCAATCAAACCATATCTCCTGACTTTGGGTTTGGATCGGGTTTTCGGTGGGGATCGTATTCTTCTTTTTGTCGTAATTGTGCCGTGACCATTTCTGTTCGTAATATCTCACATAGTTGATTCATATATTTTTTGTCCATTATCTTTCCTTGGAGCATATGACCTATGGTTTCGTGTTCTGGATGTAGTCTATAATTTGCAAAGAAGGGGGTTGTCTTGATAGTTTCTTGTTTTCCATTATTGTAGGCGAATTCAGCCATTGGTAGCCATTCGTACCAATCGTCTTGCTGGTAATTGACGTAGGCTCATAGATATTGTTCTAATATGCTATTTATCCTTTCCGTTTGTCTATCCGTTTGAGGGTGGAATGCTGTGCTCATGCGTCGTGCGATTCCCAGCTTTTCTGTTATCTCCTTCTATATCTCTGATGTGAATAGTGATCCTCTATTACTAATGATGTCCCTTGGTAGTCCGTGCAGCCGATATATTTCTTTTAGAAATATTTTCGCAAATTGGATTGCCGTTATATCCGTCCTGCAAGGTATAAAGTGACTCATTTTGGTCAGACGATCAACCACTACTAAAATGGCATTTTGATCGTTTGATTTCGGTAGGTCCGTAATGAGGTCAAGTAATATTGATTTCCATAGTTTTCCTGCGGCTTCGCTAGATTTGAGTAATCCGTACGGTACATGTCAAACCACTTTAGTTGGTTGACATGTATCATAGTTTTTGACGTATTGTTTGATGTCTTCTCTTATCTTAGGCCAATAGTGCCGTCGGTTGATAAACTTGGTAGTTTTGGCTGTTCCTCCATGTCCCGCATAGGGAGGGTCGTGGTGTTGTTGTATGATTTCTGTGCGTAATTCCTCTTTATCTGGCATCCAGATTTTTCGGTCGTACCACAGGTATTCGTCCTTCTATTCGCGTACTCCCCGGGCTATGCCTTTCATTTCCTTTGTGCCCACATCCAGTTCTTTTCTTATCTTTTGACATTCTTCGTCTTGTTGACTTTCCTTCCTGATATCTTCTTCCAATGTCGTTCTTGTATTGATTTCGTTTAGTGACTCGTAGCCACTATCTTCTTCTTCCATTTAGAAATATTTTTCCTTTGGTAATAAGATTTGTTGTCTTTGTTTGATTCTCTCATCCTCTGGGGTAGTTGGTTTGTCGTTTGACCTTCGAGTCAATGCATCTGGTTTTCCTCCTTCTTTTCCAGGACGATATTCGATTTTGAAGTTGTAACTGCTAAGTTTCTCCATCCATCTTATTTGTCATCCATTTAGTTCATTCGTAGTCATGAAGGGCACTAAGTCTTTGTGGTCTGTAAGGATTTTGACTGATGTATTGTTGTTCTGAGCGTATCTTCTCCATTCCTTCAGAGCCTGAACTATTGCCAATAGTTCTTTATCGTGGACATCATAGTTGCATTCCGCTGGGGTCATCATTTTGGATCAGAACAACACTGGTCTCCATTTGCCATCCTCGCATTTCTGAGATAGTATGCCCGAGCATACATATTTGAAGGTATTTGTTTCGATCATGGTTTCTCTTTCTGGATTGAAATGCACCAAAATTGGTCCTTGGGTGATCTTGGTCCTTAATTCATCAAAGGCCTCCTTTTCCCTAGGTCCCCAATCCCATTGAATGTCCTTTTTGGTTAGGTTGTGCAGTGGTTTAGCCATTCTGCTAAATCCTTCTATAAACCTTAGGTAGAAATTGCAGAATCCCATAAAACATTGGATATCTGTTTTGTTTTTTGGGTATTCCCATTCCCATATTGCTTTGGTCTTAACTGGGTCCATTTGTACTCCCTCTCCGTTGATGATGAATCCTCGGTATTCCGTCTCCTTTTTGTGGAATTCGCATTTGCTAGGTTTGCATCTCATTCCCGATGCTTTGATGTCTGCCATAATGTTGCTGACATCCTTTTTGTGTTGTGTCATGTCTTTGGAGTATATGAGCACATCGTCCAGGTAGACGATACAGCACATATCCAGGTACTTATGGAGCACGTTGTTGATCCATCGTCGGAAAGAGGCTTGTGCGTGGGTTAGCCCAAAGGGCATAACAAGGTATTGGTAATTCCCATATTTCGTGGCGAAAGTTATTTTCCATTTGTCTCCTTTTCTTATCCTGACATTGTGGTAGGCGTCCCTTATGTCTAATTTGGTGAAGTATTTGGCTAATGCTAGTCGATCCAGTGCTTCACCTATTAGAGGTAGGGGATACCAATCCTTTTTGGTTATGCCATTGAGTGCTTGGTAGTCGATGCATAACCTTAACTTTCCATCTTTTTTCTTGATGAATAGGATGGGGGATCCTCCGTTAGTGTAGGATTGTTTGATCCATCCTCTTTCCAAGTTTTGTTGAATGTATTTTCTTAGTTCTTCAAGTTCGGGTTCTCCTAATAGGTATATTCTTTTCTTTGGTAGTCCCTCTGTGGATCCGTTCAAGTCGATTGCCAGGTCAACATCAGGTCGGTGAGGTGGTAGCTTCATCGATTCTTTTTCTTGAAATAGGTCTAGGTGTTGGTGGTATTTCTTTGGTATCAATTGGTCCAATCTTTCTTCCTTCGCTTGAGTTCGACTTCTTATAGGCAGTTCTGTACTGATGTTAATTTTGGCCAGGCTTATTCCTTCGTCTTGGATATCTCATTTAAGGATTCCTGCCGCTTCTCCTCTGCAGTAGAACTTGTTAAATGCTTGTACCGATATCCTGTTGATTTCGACCTTTGGTTGTCTCTTCTTGGTTGGACCTTGGTTGTCCGTATTTCCGAACCTTTTGGTTCCTCTGATTGTTTCTCTTAGGCTGTTCACCTCTTGGAATTCTTGTTCATTGATCTTTTCGATAAGCAATTGCGCAATCTTGTCGCCGTTTCCCACTTTGTGGTCTTGGTCCCCTTGGTTCACTATGACAGCCTTCAGTTCACCTGTATAGTTGGCGTCGATTACGCCCGCATTGGTAGTAAGTCGATGTTTGACTGCGAGACCGGTGCGTGGTGCTATATGCCCATAGGTGCCTTGAGGTAGCTCTATGGCTATTCCCGTGGGAATGATTACCTACCCTCTGACTGGTATCGTAACTTCTTCAGTGGCATACAGGTCATGTCCTGCTGCCTTTTCCAATCCTCTCATGGGTATCTTAGCCTCGTGGCTTAACCTTTGAACTTTGATTCTTTGATCCTCTGGTTGAACTTGACTGAATTTTGCGTCTAGGTTCCTTTGATTTGCTTCTTCTTCTGGAGTTGCGTATATTACCGGCGAACTATTGAGACACCATGTCGTACATCGTTTGCTGGTAAACGTAACTTTTCCTTCTTCCTAGTTTAGACTGGGATTATGTTGTCTCAACCATGGCATTCCGAGAATTATCTCCTGGTGTTGTAGATTTGCCACTTGGAAGGTAGCCACTTCCCTATGGTTTCCAATTTCCATAGGTACTTGCGCAGTATGAGTTATAGGTCCCATGGCGCTGGGTTTTCCATCTGCGAGGTAGATCTGTCTCTCCTTTTTTGTTTTCTTGGTTTTTAGCTGATGTCTCTTGCAGAATTCTTCGTCGATGAAGTCTTCCATAGCTCCTGAGTCGAGCATTGCATGTATCGTGGTTTCTTGTTTTTTGTCGTTATATATTTTCGTTTTGATCATGATATGATCATTGTCGTTATCTCCTGTATTTGCACTTAAAAGAGTGTAGTAGTTGGCCGTCACGATGGGTTTAGCTTTCGGAGGGTCCCTCAGACCATCTATTCCTGGGGACCTTCGTCTTTTGCCACCATTTCATATTTTTCTTCAATTTCGATTTCCTTTAGGTTACTGCGTAGTTGGAACCTAGGGTTTATCCTCATGTTCTGCTGATTTCTTCCTTGATTTGGAGTTGGATTGGCCGGTCGTCTGCAATCCTTGATCATATGTCCTCCTATACCACATTTTAGGCATAGATTGTTGTTTCGTGGTCGAAGGTACTCGTCTCTTGGAAGGTTGAGTGAGGGTCTCCTTCTAGTTGCATCCAGGTCTATGGCATCTCCTCCTTGGGTAGTAGTTCAATAGGTTCCGTTCTGGTTCCTGGGTGTACCTTGGTTTCTTGTGTTCCTATGGTTGCCTTGTGTTGTATTGGACTGGCTCCTTCGAATCCAGTCTAGTTGTCCAAACTGGATTTCTTTCCGAATCGCCCAGTGGGCCATTGCCTCGGTTGTAGTAAATCTTTCTTCGCTGAATCTCCAGGCATCTTGATAGGTCTTTCTCAAGCCTTTCATGAACCACCTCATAGCTGAGGCCTCGTCGCAAGCTGCATCGTATTGGAGTAGTCTGAACTCGTACCAGTAATCAGTAACAGTTTTTGCCCCTTGACGAATATCTTCCAATTTGTTCCTTGCCGATTGGCTCAATTCTAGGTCTGTGAATTGGGCTTCGAATATGTCTTTGAAGCTGGCCCAGTCTGTTCAGGGTGCAGCGTTGCTAACCACGATGGGGGTTATCCATTTTAGTGCCTGTCCTTCCAGTAGTGTAAGGGTGTATCATATTTTGTCTTGGTCATTTCCCAGTGTCCATCCGATGGCATCGAAGTAGGTTAAGAGTTGGACCATAAATCCTCGTAGTTTGCTTCTTTCTCTATCGTATCGTGGTGGGGTCTTGACTTTGGGTTGTTGCCCAGGTCCTCTTATAGCTTCTCGTATCATTTGTTCCACTTCGTCACGTGGAATCATCTGGGGAGGTGCTGGTCCTGCCAGAGGCGGACCTGGGGGTGGTGCTGGTCCTGATATTCTCTCAGGTCTTGGCGTCTCATGTGGGTCTTCTTCGTTTAGAGAAGTAGTTTGTTCAGGTGTAACCGTGCTTGTCGATCTTGCTGAGTGTTGACTCGCTTCGCTTAATGCTTCTTCCAATCCTCCTAATCCTAGACTGTCGTCTTAGATGTCTATGTCTCCCTTGTGATCTCTGTTGAATGGATCCGTTGTGTAATTGTTACGGGTCGCGTCGTAGACATGTTCTAATGTTAAGAATCCTACCGGTCGGGTGAGAAATGCGACAGGTAACGATTCTTAATTGTAATAAGGCGATAGTTCTTAGGCCTATGCCTACGCGATAATGATAGCTAAGTCCTTTTGACTTCTATCTTATCGCGTCTATCCCTCTAAATCTTCTAACTCCTCACCTAGGACTTAAGCATTGTTCGTGGGACGAGAAATCATTTTCTCATATAAGGTGATATAAAGATTAAAGAGCGTAAAGGTAGGTTTTATTGATAATAACTTTAAAGGTAGGAAATAAACAAGAAGAACGAGTGAAGAGCTAGTACTAGGGGTCTTAGTGACCATTTATATAGTAGCTCTTCACCTGGCGTGACTCATACTTATGCATCACGCGAACCTTGTGACTCATACCTATCAGTCACGCGAAATCCATCAGCCGACTCCTATGAGTTGCTGCGCAACCTACCTAAAACCACTCAAAACATAATAACCAAGTCAGGTGCGCAACTCGCGTTACCTGAGTGAAACCCATCACTTATAATTATGAGTCATGTGCAAAAAATCATAACATTGTGTAACTCACAAGTGTGAGTCACGAACAGCTACACATAATAACCTATGGCGCGCTACGGTGCGTCATGTAAAATCCCAACATACCTATAGCTTGGAAATCTGCGCTATGTGAAATCTGCCTTGCTTAGTCACAGTTTGTGACACCTGTTTGCACATGGATGCTAAAGCGGGTGGGCAAAGGTCTTGGTGATGTGGTAGATTTCCACCAAAATTCACAGTTTTGAACTAACCTCCTACAATAAACCTATGCAGAAAACATTCAATAAACCATCCAAATATTTATCTAGGCATGTGAATACTATCCTCCAACTATTTACAACTTGCTCCGACTATTCTTCATCAAGTTATAGCTCTACAAGGATTGGCATATCATTATGAGGTGTTTCTGAGGTAACTATCCTAGTAAAGTGGTGGGAATAATAATTGTTAAGAAATGGTCAAGCTTTCTAAGCTTGTAGCATACTCAGTTGGTAATTGATATGCTTTAAATTACTCATGAGGTATTACAAAGATAAAATTACTTTGAATCAGGAATTCAGAAAAAAAGAGATGTAATTTTCAATGAAATACCATCAATTGAAAAAAGCTGTTTTTGCCCTATTTGAGTGTGAAATAGTCCAATCACCAAGAATTTTGCCTATGCACTTTAATCACTGGCATGCTCCTGACACTATTAGAATAGTATACAAGCTAGTTTACAACTTGCAGGACCTGCTGTATTATAGGAGGCTTCAAAAGAGTAAAGTGGTAGCTTAAAGACTCAGAAGTTGCTATTCAAGCAGGTATATTGGAAATACTATCAGGCAAAGTCTGCTTTTCCAATCATGGAAAACAATAGTTTTTAAGTAATACTTGAAACCACAGGTAAAACAAAATATAAAACTAAATCCATAACCTGGTACCTGTATTGATTACATACTCTCTACTATATACAGTCTCTAGTCAGAAGTATTCATGATCTAAGACATTTTTAATTGTAATAATTGCAGAATACAGGAGTGGTAGTGGGGTAGTATGGTGTAAGGTGTCTAAAAGGTGGACCACCGCTGTTGCACAATGTGACACCTTATATAATCAGGGTAAGGGGTGTATACTATGGGATTTTCATACCAAGCAATCCCTAGATCCTGTATTGCATGTATTTCTAGTTTTATTTAGAAGAAAGTATCTATTTATTAGTTATTACATTTTATTTCTCCTCTAAATCACTGATACAATAATGTGAAGCATACTTTTGATGTACCAGATATTCATACTCTGTAGATCTATAAAAGATTTTTAATCTATAACCTTCCATAATCCACTGTGTCTGGGCCCAGTACTTGTGTTTTCCAATTAATTGGCCTGGTACATGCGCTAGTGCCTCTGGTACAAGGCAATTCACAGATTTAAAGTTGAATTTGGGATTATTATCACACAGAGGTGACTACTCATTGTAAACTTCAGACCAACCAAAACCAAAATTCTATATTCAATACCCCTTACCTGATTACATAAGCCATCACATTGTGCAACGGCGGTGGTCCACCTTTTAGACACCTCACACCATACTAGTAGTATTGCAGGTTTGTGGATTTGTAACTACAATGTAGTAATGAGTATATAATTGTCTACAAATAATAAATTGTTCACAATTGCAACACTTAACCATCTACTCTGTATATTAATTAAATAATAAAGAGAGAAATTAAAATTATGAATACTAGCTAATACCTTGTATAGTCTCCCTTTGCCTCCAAAACTGCAGCTACTCTATTAGGCATTGATTTCTACAACTTCTAGAAAAACTCCTTCAAAATTGTTTTTCGGATCAAGAATAATACTTGTATAGTAAGGTTATTCTTAAGAGCTTCTTTTCCTCCTGGGATATCTATAATCCTTAGATACTACTGGTAGATATTTATTCTGAATATTGGATCAGAATATTTTTTGGTTTCATTTTGCTACTTAGATTATTCTGTGATACTATTACTAGCTGAGAACCAGTGGGCAACCAGGGAGCGGAATATCATGATTATTCTGTGATTGATATTTATATGTTTAAGCAAGAAAGCTTTTAATAGTTAGTTTAGCAGTATTATAGCTGATACAATTAGGGTAATATTTAGAGATAGTAGGAAAAGCTAATTATTATTTCTTTTTCAACATTAGTTATTTCTCTTCAAAAGGAGTTAGAGGTATACATTTTCTTTAAGGCAGGATTGCAATACCCAGAGCAGATAACCATTGGAAATTCAAATAGGATAAATTATCAAAAAGAAGACTGTATCAAGACTGTTGTATAGAAATTAGCTATATTATAAGTTAGTTGCAATCAAGTCAGTAATCTGGCATTTAGAAAGGTACTTAGTTAGCCTTTTATGAATACTTCTGACTAGAAACTATATATATTTCCTAACTCCCTACTAGTTTTTTTTACTATTTTTGAATACAAATAATTTAATAACCTCTAATTTAACTTTAAGTTTTTACTATATAAAGCTAATAAATAATTCTAGTATATAGAAATCTTACCCTAAAGACTATAGTTATGTTTAATAATATAAGAGAACATAGGATTATGGTATTCTCATGCTATGTTTTTAGCAGCTTACTACCTAGTATTTTCTCTATATAGCTGGACTTTTCTTTTCTTACTCTATAAGAAATCTCATCTACTAACCTAGTTGCTACTACTGTCACGGCCACCCGGCCCGGTATGGGAAAGGAACGTTGGATTTTTGGTTGCATATATTGGTTGTTGTTTCCTTGGTTACATAGTAGGATTTCCTTTGTTTTATGATTGGGATAGGTTGCCGTGCGACGGAGACTGGTGGAACCTGACGGAAGGATCATGGCTGTGTGCTACGCCAAGAGTTTCCTTTTGTATTAGTGATCATGGAGGATTTCCTATCTATATAAGGGGGTGTGCCCCCTTATATTTTATGTTCTTTATGCAATCTGGTAATCTCCTTTGGACACCCTTTCCTTCGTTCCGGTGTGGCGACGATGAAGCCTTTCTTCGGATACTAGTGGGGGAGTCATCTGGGTTCACCTAGTAGTCATGCTGGTTGAAGTTGATGTTGGTTGAGTTGTTGTTTGGTGTTTCATTTAATTGTGGTACTCGTCTCGCCTACCCTTGGCTCGTCTCTATCGTGAGGCTGTATGGGCTGGGGGACCTTCTTTTCTGCTTGATGAGTCTTCTCTTCGGTAAAATGTTACGGCTTTCCGGTACTCATTCACTCGCAGGATTTCACATTCGTTGAGTTGGTTGGGAGTGGTTGTTGTGGGGGGATCACCCTATTGCTGAGAGGACTGGGCGCCTCCACTCATCGTATTGGAGTTCCAAGACACAACCTTTGGTTGTTTCACGCATTGTTTCCAATGACACTAACGCCTACAGAGTCGATTAATGACCGCTCTGTACCTTTAACTCGTCATACCCATTGCATCACACTATTACGGTCGAGTCCCCTGCTTGTGTGGAATACCTGGCCGTTGGCTACATACCTCGATCAGAATCCTACGATGTTGTTTCCTCCCATTCCCAAGATGTTTTCCATTTGTGTGGCAGCTACGGGTGGTTGTGGGGTCTACTTCTTTGCCCGACTTGAGTGGGGATGCCTTTGATCCTGGTGGTTATGCCCCCTCTCTTGACTTCTACGGTTGGGATTGTGGTGGTGGTAGGCGATTGGCTGCTGGGCTCCCATGCGTGGGGGCTTGGCACTAGCCGTGTTGGGTGTTGGGGGGCCTTGGCGATCACACCCATTGCAAGTGTGGTATTCCTCGGTTCGCTTAGCCTGACTGGTGCTTACTCTCTAAGGTCGCAACTGTTCTGAGGCTGGTCGTCATGACTGTGCTGTTCTGGGCCTGTTTCCTTGGGCCTGGAAATTCTATGCCTGCCTTCCAGGGTTTATGCTGCTCGGGTGGGTGGATGGTAGACTGCTGGCTGCTGTGTGTGGCCTCAGTCTTTATAAGTGGCCCTTCCTTGGCCTTCAGGTGGCTTGGTTCGGGTCCCACCTGGTTATGTTCTACCGGGTGTCCCTGGGGCTGTCCTCCTGATTTGGGAGCTTGATGCCCATCTACAATCCTGCCCCCCATGTTTCCTCGGTAAAATGGCCTGTTGTTATGGCCTTCACTAGTCGTTCGGGCGGTGGGCTCTGTGGGGCCGTGGTTTATATGTGTGACTGTAGTGGGGCAGTGGCGGTGCTGGCAGACAATGGCCGGCTGTCATGGCATCGGATATATATGGTCGCTAGGTAGTCTGGGTTGAGCTTCTGCTTGATGCGACTCGGTGGCTGGATTGATGTTACGGTGTGGCGCCTGGGGGCGCCTGGTCTGGCGGACCTGATCTGCACCTAATACATTAGACGACCTGAAGGCGTGCCTGAGGCATTGCGCTCGGAGCCATGTTGGGCTAGGCAGGACAAATAATACTGGGAGCCGGCCCTCGACTGATTGGTCAGTGTGAGGTACACTGTAACCCCCCGGAGCCTGGATGGTGGTTGGATAGTTGTCGGTTGTGTTGGGGAATGGTGACGGTTTTGCTCTCGTTATCTGAGTCCGGGTCCTTGACGGTGGGAAAGAGTGGGAGTCCTGTCTTGGGGAGGGTGAGGGAGTTGGTGGTGTCGCTAGGTTGGGTTCTTTTGGGTGTTGTGTTGTTTCGTTTGGTTTGGCTGCTGGGTTAGGATGTGGGTGGCTGGTTGAGGGTAGGATACCACGGGTGGGAGATAGGCCCCACTGGCCTTCTACAGTCTGTCATCCCCCCCTTTACATTTACTTTGTGCTTTGTCGGGACCCTGGTTTGTGGGGTCTCAAGATTGTTGATATGGTAACCGTTGTGGCCAACCCTAGGAGCGTCCTGAGTTCGTTATTACTGTGCAAGGGGTGTGGTCCAGTGCCGTTGCTGGCCAGAGTAGCGCACCTCAATTGATTGCTTAGGGGAGACTGGCTTCGTACTGCCCCTCTGTCATGGCCCTTTGGGGACAAGTGCTGGAACGCCTTCTTGGTCACTGGGTGGGGTTGGGGTGGGGGGGATTTCCTTTATTATGTTGTTATGAGGAATTTTGGTGAGAGGCCGGAGCTGTGCTGCCGGTGGTAGTGATTTTTTATTTGTGCTGGGATTCCCACGGCCTGGCTAGGTGGGGTGGGTGGGTGCCGGACTGTTGATGAACTTGTACTTTAACTTTGGTGTTTGTGCTCGCTCACCGGGGTGGTTGACGGTATGGGGTCGGAGGATCGGTATCTTGTAGTTAGTTGATATCCGGCTCGCGCTTACCCCTGGGTGGAGGCGGACTTGACTTACAAGCCATGATTTGGCGGTAGCGAGTATAAATAAAATTAGATACAATTTGGACACCCTTTCTTACGTGTCAGGAAATTATCTTATCCACCACAATACCTTCTCTTAAGCCCGACCGGGGTCAAGGTTTCTCCTCATCTTCTCCATCATGGGGTCATCACCCCCTCTCGTTCCGCAACCTCCTACGCAGCCTGACGGGGCTTCGCAGGGTTGGCTATCACCTATCCTTTGCCCTCAGAGCCCCCCCTCACTTAAACGACCACACAGTGGTACCACCTCAACTATATGATACCCATCAGATGCCTATGAGGGTCTTAATGGCATCTTCTTGAAGATGTTTGTGGACCTGGTAGATACAGCAGGGATTGAAGCACCTCTCAACTTTGGAAAAGCCTTTCCTGTTATACTCCACCTGATGCAAATTTTGCACGAGGACTACGGGAAGGTGACTGATGGGCTAACCGAGCATATCACCGCCCTAACCGAGGAGTTGGACGCCCTTCGCGCCTCCACTCTATCTCAGCCTGCTAATACTACTGCCCCGCCGGCACCTCCTGCTACCGACATGACAGAGCAGCCCTCTGTTCCTCCTCTACCTTCTACCCTTCCCCATCCCCAACCTCCAGGGCCGGCAGCTCCTCCTTCTTGGACTACCATCACTAGGAGGGCAAGGAAGCCTTCTCAGAAACCAACAAAGCCTGGCCCCAAGCCAGCCAAACCCCCCTCTCCCTCGGTTAAGCCCCTTACTGACAAGACAAAGGGCCTTACCATGCGCAAGCGTCGGCTCATCATTAAAAGAGACGCTGCCCCCCTTACATCTACTAATGTACAGCCACCCCACAGCATCAACCAGGCCCTGACCTCCACTCTCATCCAGTCTGTCTCCCTCCAGGATGGACATGTTACCCTTACAACTATGGATACCGTTAGAGCGACCACTGTCAACAGCAAAGTTGGCACCTTCTTGCACCTCATTCTTGGTGCCTCTACCATCCATCTCGATACTCCTGCCACCCAGCTTCTGGTACACGGCATCGCTACCTCCACTCCTCTGGCATCGCTTGCCCAAGAACTCACTACCTTTAACTCAGGCTTGTCTCTTACCGAACAGCCTTGGTGGCTTACCTCAGATATAGCACGCATTGGCAAACTTACCTCAACTATTGTTATTTCCATCACTGGCCCCAAGGCTCCTTTATTTATTGGCAAACGCCTCTCTGCCTTTTTTCACACCTACCGTACCGAACGCCGTTTACGCTTCAACAAATATATCCAGTATGCCAACTGTCACAAATTTGGCCACTCTAGTATCCAATGCATTCTGCCTCCTTCCTGTCGCTGGTGCCTCCTCCCTCACTCTACTGGGGATCACTCCTGCCCCACTGCCACCTGTCGCCTTCGCGGCCATCCCTGCAGCCATACTACACTCAGGTGTGTAAACTGTGATGGCCTATACGAATCCCACTCGCCTGTTTGCCCTTCTCGCCCCCGTCCAGATACCCAAGAGTCTGAGGCTTGGGGGGAACATGAAGAAGAGGTAGATATGGATGACTCCACATAGGTTGTATTACCTATGACGATAACATCGGCCCTAGGGGTGTCTCGGGTTATTTATTACGGTGCAAGGGGTTTTGGCTTTTGTGTCTGCCTCGACTGATTGCTTAGGGGAGACTGGCTTTGTACCGCCCCTTTGTCATGACCCTTGTGGGACAGTGCTGGAACACTTTCTTGGGTAGTGGGTAGGGTTGATGTAAGGTGGATTTTATTTGTGATGATATTATGAGGAAATTTGGTGTAAGATGGGAGCTTTGCTGCCCATGGTAGTGATTTATTGATTGTGCTAGGATTTCTGTGGCCTGGCTAGGTGGGACGGATGGGTACCAGAGTGTTGATAGACTTGTACTTAGCTTTCGTGTATTGCTTGCTCACAGGGGTGTTGGCTTGTGGTGTTCTTTCAGGGTCACTAATGGGTCTAGATAGTTTCAGTTCGGAGGTTTGGTATCTTGTACTTAGTTGCCTGTATTTGCGGGGGTAGCAGGGCCCCAGTCCCAGCAGTGGATCCCGGCCGGCGTGAAGCTCCTGTCGGGGGGGCGCTGGCTAATAAGCCCGATGTGTACGAGGCAAGTAAAAATAAGAACTTAGATTGAATTTGGACACCGGTACCTAGGAATTACACTCTGTCCTACTTCGCGTCCTCTGGAACCTCTGAACCCTTACCCTGAGCCCCTGACCCCCAAACCTCGTACAACTCGCTTCGGTTGTACCCCCGTACCTAGACCTTGCCTCTGAACTCTTGCCTGTCCCTAATATGGTGTGCCTTGGGCTACCCGACTCTCCAACCCTGTCCATTACACAAGATTGCGTCTACCAGGACCCAACTCATACTAAACCATATCCACCGCTCACCTTCCTGAGTAAATCACTGGTCCCCTTCAGACCCTCGCGGGCCTGGGGGATGACCACATTCAAGGCCTAGACCATGCTCAGCTCCAGACTCAATTCAACCTCGCCCGAAACCTGGCCTGCCAGATCCTGAATGCCCCTGCTCCACCTCCTCATCAAGCCACCCTTGTCCTACCAGAACAGACTCTCCAGTACCAGCAGCAGCAGCAACACTACAACCTGCTGACCCAAGAACACGACGACGCCCGCACTGAAGCCCAAGGCCTCGAGGCCCGTCTCGTTATTGTCGAAGCTAGCCTCACGCAGGCCAACACTACCATCACGTCCCTGAACACCGCCCTCACTCTCATGGCCACCCCCGATGCCGCAGCCCCGACTGGTAGCAACAAACAAGTCTCAATCCCCGACCCTGAACAATTCGACGGTACCACCGACATGCTTCGCCCCTTCATCACCCAGCTTCGAATGAAACTCCAGGGTAACATCCACAGATTCACTAGTGAACAACACCGCCTCGGCCATACTCTTAGCCTCCTTCGAGGACGTACCTACGTCCAGATCCAACACCAGGTATTGCCCGACTGCATCGACTTTGAGAACGTGGACGCCCTTTTTGCCGAGCTGGAACAGGCCTTTGGTGATCCTAATAGGGTCCAAACAGCAGTAGGTACTGTGATGAGCCTCCAACAAAAGAACTAATCCTTTGTGGAATACCTTGCCAACTTCCAACACCTCGCCATCGACACCCTCTGGAATGATGCCGCCAAGCGTACCTCCCTCTACCAGGGCCTCAGTACAGAGCTGAAAGATGCTCTGGTAAATGTTTTTCCTGTTCCCAAACCTTTAAACGACTACCTCTCCCTCCTCTAACAGCTCAACAACAATGTTCGTGCTTGTGCTGCTGAAAAGAAAGGCTGCTCCTCATCCTCTTGGAGGACCTCCACCCCTGCTGCTCCTCGCACCCCCGCACCCACTCCACCCCCAGCCTCCACAGCTACGAGCACCGCCTCTGGCCCCATGGACCTCTCTGCAGGTCGTCAAAAACTCACCACCGCCGAAAGGCAAGACTGTATCAACCATGGCCTCTGCCTCTACTGTGGGGGACATGGATACATGGCTCGCACCTGTCCCAACAAGGGACCTCGCCCCATGCATGGGGCCAGCACCTATACCGTCCCCGCTCCTGAAGAGCACCTCCCTACCCAAGAGGAGTGGGAAAACTAGTGGTCCCATGTGCAGCCATCCGTACTGACATGGGACGTGTTAAGTCTTCTCCTAGTTTAGTTATTTCTAGTTTATCTTTGGAGGAAATGGAAAATGGAACTGAGGATAACCACTTGGTAGTCGCCTGTGACATTATAGATAACCAACAAGTAATCCGAGCCCACGCCCTGATCGATTCCGGAGCAACTGGTTATGCTTTCATAGATAAAGACTTCGCTAGCCGTCACTACCTTCCCTTGACCCGAATCAAAGAACCTGTACACCTCTCTGTCATTGATGGGATACCCATTAGTTCAGCGGCCATCACCTATATCGCCCACTTTGACCTGAAAATAAATGATCACCTAGAATCTGTCCACACCTTTTTCACCAAACTAGGCGGATACCCCCTTACCCTTGACATCCCTTGGTTAAAACAACATGACGTCACCATCCACTTCCCCTCCAATACTGTTACCTTCAAATCTGACTACTGTCTCAAACACTGTACCCCCAATGTCACCGGCATCCAAGGGATCAGGTATGAGATTCCCCACTTCTGTAACCAGAGCTGATACTCGGTTAAGTTTAGTTTGTTTTATGTTGTGTTTTAAGTATCGGTTGATACTTAGTTTGTTTTATGTTTTGTTTTAAGTATCGGTTGATACTTGGTTATTTTTAAACTTTGATTGAGTAAGAACATGAGTGAGAATTCATGATTGTACTCAAACACATGTACTTGAAAAGACCGCCAGTTTCCACTCCGGAAATGGCAGACTTCGACAGACAGTATTCTAATATACTCGGTTGAACAGTTATCTTTATTTTCCAAGTACACCTTTGAAGTCTCCCTTAGCAAGCCTAGAGTTGACCATCTCTGGTAGACATCATCTCTCTCCTATTGTACCCAGCAGCGTGATTAGCACCCTGGTGTGAATACGTTACATTTTTTTAACCTCAACGAGTGGTTAAGATACGACGAATCAGGATCTGATCAACCCACGACGATTCAGCGATGAACGGTACCGACAGAAGCGGCAGACCATGATGGTCTGCTGCTGGAATAAATTAAGTGCGATATAGATCTACTTACGCCTCGAATTGGGTGTGAGATCCCACAAGAAGGCCTGACTCAGAGAAACGGAAAGAAACCTGACACAGGTACAATACCCGGTGAATTTCCGGAGTCACCAGCAAAAGAGCGCAAACCACCACCACCACCACCGCCACCAGCAGACAGCAGTAGCTCTTCAGAAGATGAAATGTCAGGACAGGGTACTCCAGCACCCCCCGAACCGTCGGCACCACGCGCTCCACCGGCAGAACCACCCAGACCAAAGCCCAAGATAAAACTCCCACAACCTAAAACATTTTCTGGGAAAGGAGAAGACCTTAGACCAGAAGTATTCAAATGATGGCTCATAACCGTACGACAATACCTGACAACATATGAGATTGATTTCAAGAATTATGGCTCTGGAATTTACCTTGGAGCCTTTTGTACAGACGATGCAACAGAAGCATACCAACAATGTATTGTCGAGTACCGCGAACCAGACAAAGTATGAGCACTAACGATTGCCAATTTCCTACGAGTGCGATTCCAATCCTCCCGCAATAAAGAGGAAATATTTGAGAAATTCAATGCCATCCAACAAATCCACGGAGGAAGAACAGACAAAATAACCAAAACAGCAACCACACTCCTGATGTACCACAGTCGGCTACCAGCTGGGACAGTCTCATTGTACACGCTCAAGAAACCATTCTATGAAAGCATGCACAACAAATTACGACAAGTAGTGGAACCACAGGAGGTAGCAACTGACGACATCCATGCAATAATCACTAGAGCGGAAAAGCATGATGCTATATTTTGGGATACGAATGCCTATAAGACACATGAACCGAAAAGGGAGAAGAGACGGTCGGACAGTACTACCAAAAGACAGATGGCAATGGGAAGTACAAAACCAAGGAGTGATCAGAAACAGCAACAGCGAAGAAAAAATAACGAGTGTTTTGAATGCGGAAAAAAGGGGCACTTCATTAAAGATTGCTATGCACGGAAATCCAAGGGAAAACCGATAAAGAAGGAGGCCACCACCAACCTCCGGGAAGAAGAACGAGAAGACTACATTGAAGAAGTAAACATCAACTCAGTAACAGTGACGATTGATTGTTATAAAACCACTCCAGCAAATACGAGGATACTCCCTTTCCAATCACTAGAAGGAACGGTAGAAATCAATGGATTTCCAGCAAGGATCCTGTTTGACACTGGAAGTATAGGCTCCGATATCCTCAGTAATACATTTGTAGCCACACACGGCATGCAGACCCATCCCACGAAATACCTGGTGACATTCAATATGGCTATGAAAGGATCATGATCAACAAGCGACCGTCAGACGACCGCTACTGTACAAATAGGCAAGGCAAAGTTCGCAAACAACCCCATGTTAATCGGAAACGTCGCAAAATACAACACATTGCTCAGTATACCATTCATGACACGTCATAAAGGAACCATCAGCTCTGGTCACATGACAATCACCTTTCATAAACAGAAGGTGAAAGTATCTTGTAAGCTGACAAGTGGGGAACATAGCTCCGACGTGGCGGAAAGCGGTCAAATGATAATGGAGGAATATGCCGACGTCTTCCCAGACAAAATAACGGATGGACTACCGCCACTACGAAAAATCAATCACCGAGTACAGCTAACTGCTGGAGCGCAAATCAAAGATGAGCCAACTTACTTGGTCCCAGAAGCATACAAGTCCAAATTGCATGAATGGATCCAGAGAAAGCTAAATCAGGGCGTCCTTTACCGAGAAGCGATAACAGGAGCAGCCCCTATGTTCGTGCAACCTAAGAAGGACAGAGTAGGTATCAGACCCCTGGTCGACCTCAAGCGGTGCAACGATTTAATAATCAAAGACACATCCTCGATACCATGACAACAAGATATTCTAAATGCGGTAGGAAGAAGGAAGTATCGAAGTAAGATTGACCTGCATGATGCATATTTCCAGACAAGAGTGGACCCAAGGGATGAGAAAAATAACTCCCTCAAATCACCATTCGGAACAATGATAAGTAGAGTAATGCGGTAAGGAGACAAGAATGCCCCCACTACATTTTTGCACATAATGGAGGACCTGTTGGGCGAATACCTACATGACTTTGTGTGGGTATACATTGACGACATCCTGGTATTCTCAGATATAGCAAAGGATCACGAAAAACGCTTCCGATTGGTAGGCAATAAATTGCGTGAAGCCAAATACTATGCGATTAAAGGAAAATCGAACCTGTTTGTGAAAGAATTAGACATCTTAGGCCACATTATCGATGATAACGGTATACATGCGGCACCTGAAAGAATACGAGCCTTGGAAGAATGGACAATTCCAACAAACAAAAAGTAACTACAACGATTCCTGGGATTACTAAACTATGTAGCACAGTTCCTGCCCCACCACGCCACACTCGCAGCCCCATTCTCAGACCTAACGGGAGGAGCCGAATGGGTATGGACACCAACGCATGATAAGGCATTTAGAAACACCAAGCGCCTTCGGAAGGAACATGCGGTCATGCAACCCCTGAAGGATTCAGGGGAACTAATCTGGCTGATAATGGATGCGTCGGATATTGGAGTCGGAGCTTGGGTAGGACAAGGACCGACATGTAAAACCGCAAGACCAGCAATGCTCCATAGCCGAAAGTTCACTAATCCACAACTAAACAATAGAACGACAGATAAGGAAGCACTAGCCATAGTGGATGCCTTACACAGTTTCAGCCACATATTGATGGGAAGAAAGTTCACGATTGTTACAGACCATCACCCACTAATATTCCTGAAAACCATGAAGCAACCTAGCAGGAACCAAATTAGATGGGTAATGGAGCTCAGCAAATACGACACAAAGATAATCTACTAGGAAGGAAGCAAGAACTATTTAGCTGATGCTCTTTTCTGAGTCCATAAAGACATTAATCCCGAAGAACATCCTCACTATGCTCAAGATACCACAAGTCAGGACGATGACCTATCCGATACTACAGAATTCGATCAAGACACTACAGCCTACCAAACAGCAATGTCAAACTACCAACCACCATCAGTGCAAGACACCCCAAATTCACCCCCTCTTACGCTCCAGGAACCCGAAACCTGGGCCATAGAGTGCACCATTCGTGAAGGCAATGACTGGGGAGACCGCACTACCTATACTGGTACACCTCCAGCAGAACAAGAACATACAAGCCTCTACTTCACTGCATGCGATATTGACGACTGCACCTACCATATAAGCGACAAACTGAGATCCGGATATTCCCCTAAGCCAGGGTCTCATCAATCTGGAACATCCTACGCAGCACCAGACGAAGACAACCTCGCGGAAATGCGACAACTCACGTCGGAAGTCGACACACCCCAACCAAGCCAAGAACCCTCCATTTACCACCCCTGCCCAAAAACATGGGTCGACCCGTCCAGGTTGGAAATACCGACCAAGGAGCTACCTAGTAGCCCACTACCATTTCTCCTAACAGGCAACCTAGACCAAGAACCTTATCCATCCAAGACAAGCAAGGAATCAGAGATAAATGCCCAGAAAGTTATCGAATCAGTTATGCCGCCTGCAATAGGCGAATATAGAAGAAACTTATATGTACCGGTAGCAGAGGATAGACCACCAAAACACGTAACTAATAAGAACACGGAAAACAAGGAAGAGGAAGCTACATTTCAGGAATGCAAAAAGATGGAAGACAGCTTGAGACAGCAAATGATCAAAGGATACAGAAATGACCCACTATATGAAAGACTCCTGAATGCCGACTCAGCTGATCTCAACCTCTACGAAGCAGACGATGGACTAGTGTACTCCCCTACCCGGTACAGTACCTGGTACCTATATGTTCCTCATGGCTACGCAGGAGTAAAGGAAACGCTACGAGAATACATCATAAGGAACATCCATAATAGTGGATACCACAGTGAGGAAAGAAACCTCCAGTATGCGACAGGGTACTTCTTTTGGCCGCAGATGAAACAAGACTTCAAACTATATACCGCACAATGTGATGCATGCCAAGTCAACAAGCCTCGGAGCCAACTCCGGGAGGGAACGGCAAAAACACTACCAATACCAGCAGAAGTATTTGAATCACTTGCCATCAACTTCGCTAAACCCTTTAACAAATCGGAAGGTTATGACACTGTGATGGTGGTTATGAATAGACTAAGTGCATACACGTGGTTCATACCTACCAAATCAACGGACACAACAGAACAGACTATTGCTACATTAACAGAAAATGTGTGCCCCCCGCATGGATACCCCTGTTCCATAGTTACCGACGCGGATACGCGATTTATATCAAAATTCTAGCAACAATGGTATAAATCCCTAGGCATCGAACATATGTGCGCCCAACCTGGACATCACGAAACGAACAGACAAGTGGAACGGCGAATTAGAGAACTAAAAACAGCCATGAGAAATATCAAAAACAAGAGACAAACTAACTGGAAACCAACACTCCCTGAAGCTGCCGCACACATAAACGGATCATATACAGAAACTTATGGATCCTCTTCATACGCAGTAGTATTCAGGTAGGAATACCAAATAATAAAAACACTACGATTCGGCAGATCATTAGTGCCAGCCACTAACGAATTCCTGAATCGCCACCAAGAAATGAGGAATTTGGTATTCCAGCACCTCCAATTAGCACGATTCTGGACAACCAAGAGCGCGGCCCAGCGTCGCAAGGTACACAAACGCATTCCAATTGAGCGACAGGTTCTGGTCTATGGAAGCCTATTCGCCACCCAGTCAGGAGAAAGCAAGAAACTGGAACCCATGTGGAAAGGACCCTTCACAGTGATTGGGTTCGATGATTACACTGAGAACTACACAGTCAAAATGGATGCGAAAATGTACCAGCGGCCTGAAGGCACCTTCCAGGCGAGCTCGATAAAAAGATACATAGCAAATGATGATGCAAAGTTCCTGGTACGAGCCCACGCAAAACCCGCACCAATACTCGTTAATGAGTACCCAGAATGGGAAGTGGAAGACATCCTAGACCACAGACAAAGATACAAAAGAGACGAATTTTTGATCAAATGGAAGGAATACCCCCTAAGCAAGAATAGTTGGGAGCCAGTCGAGGGATTATAAAATACTACCGAACTAATTCACGAATGGTGGGCCAATAACAAGGAAGGAGACCCACCAACGATCTATGAAGTAACGATGTATTGGGCGCCAACCATACCAGAAGTAAATCGCTAGGAACAGGTACCATGGACACCAAAGGGATTCTGGGCCCCTTATAGCGACGAGGAATATTCCCCACAAGTGAAGGAAGAGCAGGACTTGGACTAGACCCACACACCCCCCTACACAAAACCCATGCACCCACACCAGAAATATTCTAAGTGAGACACACACACCCACCTACACGAACCCCATGCACCCGCACCAGAAATATTCTAAGCGAGACCTACACACCCACCTACATGAACCCCATGCACCCACACCAGAAATATTCTAAGTGAGACTCACACACCCACCTACACAAAACCCATGCATCTACACCAGAATTATCCTAAGCAAAAGCAACACACATACACATGAACCATAGGACACAGAAGCACATAAAAAGGTGCACTTCACACCAAGGAGATACGAACCAATAAACACATCCTGCCTCCTCTGCAAATCCACGCAACTTACCTACCATACCTCCTACCCACCTACGAAGGACGAAAAACGCACCCTCCTCCTAAAACCACCATGTACAACTCTGACTTTACGAGACTAAGCGAGAAGGACTCCTACCTTTGAGGCAAGAACTTCGTGCGCCTCAGCGATCTTCCTACGATGAAGAGACGAAAGCCTATCTACATATTTTGCTGTCTGGGTTGCAACCAGATGGACTGTAAGATCACGGAGCCATGGTGGAAATCGATCAAGACAGCGTACAACCAGAGGTGCGCACCGGCATATTTTACCTCGTCTACGTGTCGGGGATGTGCGGGGCTGGATATCCAGGAAGAATGCCTTAGAGGACCCAGTTCTTTCTACAGCTACCAGTGCCACTCGGCCTTTGATGGCGATGATGATGAGTTGGCTGATACTCGGGCTTCTTTTCTTTCCTTGTTTGGTTAAGTTATTGGAATTTTGTTTTGTTTTGGGAAATGTAACCGGAGCTGGTACTCGGTAAAGTTATTGGGATTTTGTTTTGTTTTGGGAAATGTAACCAGAGCTGGTACTCGGTTAAGTTTAGTTTGTTTTATGTTTTGCTTTAAGTATCGGTTGATACTTAGTTTGTTTTATATTTTGTTTTACGTATCGGTGGATACTTGGTTATTTTTACACTTTGATTGAGTAAGAACATGAGTGAGAATTCATGATCATACTCAAACACATGTACTTAAACAGACCGCCAGTTTCCACTCTGGAAACGGCAGACTTCGACAGACAGTATTCTAATATACTCGGTTGAATGGTTATCTTTATTTTCCAAGTATACCTTCAAAGCCTCCCTTAGGGAGCCTAGAGTTGACCGTCTCTGGTAGATATCACCTCTCTCCTATCGTACCCAGCAGCGTGATTAGCACCCCAGTGTGAACACGTTACAGCATTACACAATACTGCCACTAGATGGAGAAAGAGTAGACAAGCAGCTGCCAATATCATTCACCTAGAGAAGAGTTGATTTAAGACTTGATCTATTGCTTTAAGCTAAAGGGGAAAGTATGTTAAGTTTCCAAGTATACTCAATGATGAAGGTACTCTCATTACAGTACATGAGTACCCTGAAGGAGCTGGTGAGAATAAGTATTCCTAGAAGTTGAAAGTTTTCTTTTATTAATTATAAATAATCGAGAGGACTAATAATACATTAGATATTTCTGAACATGGACTGCCAGTGGCAAGAGCAGTAATAGAATATTAGACTACATGAATAACCCAGTAAGATGCAGAAGTTTGTGTGGCCTCCATCTACCAGGCTCTGATTTAGAAACATACCAGAGGGAGAATGAGCTTAACTACTTCAGCAACTGTCATTTGGTTAAAGAAGGTAGGTTTCAAATAGAAGGAGGTAAGAAAAGGTGTTTATGTTGATGGACATGAGAAGATAGAGGGAGAGAGTATTCTACTAGCAGCAGTGCTTTGTTCTACAATAGAAAGAGTGTGAAAAAAGAAAACCGAAATTGTCGGTAGATAGTGAATTAGAAAAAATCTCATTACTAGCTAAAGAGTACCTCTGGATTCCTTGTGCTCATGATAAATGCACCTTCTATTCAAATAATGGAGTTCATCACTACTGGGTTTGTAGGAATAAATACCTTATTCGTAAGAAGTCACAAGGTCAAGGTGTAATAGTATCTGATTTTATTCTTTCATGCAATCCCTTTGAATTGCAGCCTTCGACCCCTGTACCACTAATCCTACAAAGCCGCAATATAGAACCAATGCCTGGTCTTAAGATAAATCCTCAACAGGCTACTGAATATATCAAAGTTGGTAAAGAATCTTGGTGGAATAGGGATACCCTGATTGACCATGTCCTCAATATTGCTATATATTATTTAAAATAAAATGAAATACTATGATAAATAAAAGTATAACTACAAATATAATATTATAATTAGTTAATTATATTACTCATAATTATTAATACATTAGTGACTTGGGTATTTATGTTGTATCATATTAGTCTGTAGTATTATACAATAAAATATTGTAGGTTTAATACTTATACTAATAAAGATTTATCTCCTGGACTAGCAAGATAGTGAAAATTTCATGCCACCCCTGTTTTTGAAACAGCTGTTAATAAGTACTTTTTTGATAATGACTATATGTTTGCAGGTGTGTAGACTTCAGAACACAGCTGATATTAGCCACATGACCACACTTACGCTGATATCACTGAGGAATACAAAGGGTGGGTTTTAACTTCCCCTTAGTCATCTATGTCTCAAAAACTAACAGGGGTGGCATGAAATTTTCAGTATCTTGCCAGTCCAGGAGATAGGTGATTGGTTACAAGATGTGTTTTATGTGAGGACCTGATACAAAAATAGAATTATTAATCCAAATAGTATCCTAACGTCAAGCGAAACTGTAGCAGTGTGTAACACAATTTCTTTATTTACACCAAAAATGCCTACTTTCAAATGATTATACTACCAAACCAGATTGTTCAAATAATCCCAGAAAAACTCCACATTGTTAAGAAAGATAAGGAGAATAATGTAGAAGTGTTTTTAGGTTACCTAGGTAGCTGGATCTGATGGTATAATTGTTTGAAAACCACTAAAAATCTGGTTACAATTTTGGTCCACATGAACCATAGTCCTGGTGGTTATTAGCTATTAAGTTATAATATCATATCAGACCAATGGGAGTGTGAAAAATTCAAAACATTTAGCACCAGAGTCAGGGTCAGGTATTCTCCACCCAATCTTGTGTTGCTTTTATCATCACCCCTAACAATTGTTACTTCAAGTTTGTTATCTTACACATTTTCTACTGATCTTGCTACTTCTTCCTATTTCAGGCAATCTGCCCATCCACTCTAGACCTTGAAGAAGGTTACCAATGCAGCCCATTCATTTCCCACATGATCCTCATGATAGATAGTTATTTTTCCTTTATTTCTGTGAGCCTGTTTGGAGGCTTCATGGTACAGAACAGCGATACACTGCTTTATATTCTTGTCTAGTAGCTGTCGGGATACTAGTTCCCTTTCTAGGACTCTATCAAATACCACAGACTTTGCTAGCTCATTTAAGTCTACCTAAATGCTGGGCATACAATTTTTGTTTATTTTCCCCAACTCTTTCGCTTGGTATACAATCCATTCTATACTTCAATGTTAGTTGTCAGCACCTATTAAAAAGGGAAAACTGTTTACCTAATCCCACACAGAGGTTGCACATTTCCCTAATCTTAAGGGTTTCATTTATCTGGTCCTTTAGGATAACCTATACATTGCTTGGAGGTTGTACAAAAAAAAAGGAGGAACTTGAACAGACCTTACTTGGAGCTTAAAGACTTGCTTTGATTTTGCCCCCAGTTTAGCAATTTGGTCAACCCAATCCTGCTGGAACTTTTTTATCAGCACATCCACCTGAAGTTGAAGGATAGCTTTAAGTTCTTTAACTTCGAACTAATAATGGTGGTACTATCAGGACTCGAGTTCTTCAAGCATTCTGGCTGGGACGACAGCTTCTTGGGTGTCATAGTTGGTGGGTAGAAAACTACCCATAGTAAAATAATGGTTGCTTAGATTGAGAATAGGAGGATAGAGATAGAAATAGGATAGGTGATTATTGGCTGCACTAATGGCATATGGAGGCATTGCATCACTAGAGAAGTTGGCTGAATAGGATGGAATCGTGCAGGATCATGTATGATCAGCCATTACTAGTGATGGTAGAATGTGTATTTGGCACAGTAGTTGAAGCAGGTGTTATGCGGATGAAAGAATGTATGGGGAAGCGGATATGTGTATGGTGGGGTAGAGTGGGAGCTCTTGTTTGATTGTGTGACTGTATTTGTTGGTTTGTTTATTTCCATTTTATGATGAGTGCTATGCTTGTTGGTTCTGTCTGTGTATCATGATTTCAAGTTCTCATCTCCACTGTGCCTGGTCCACCATCAACTAGAACACTAAGTCAGAAGTACTACAGTGGATAAATCAATCATAAATCATGACACAGGTGCAATGTTTGTATACCTAACTCTCACCTATTTCCTCAGTGGAGAAGGGTCGAAATGGTATTTGTTGGGAGGAGGAGGGGGGTAGTAGTGATAGATGTGATAGGAAGGAAACTTTGCAGGGCTCACTAAGAAGAAATAATTGAAGGATAAATAACTTTCTTGAATAATAAGAAGCTAAGGAGGATAGAAAAGAAAGCTTTCATAGTTAAATTGAGGTATTGATATTTGGAAAAGATGTTGCATGCGGAAGAAGGAAAAAGACCAAACAACTCTCCTCTTAGCCTTCTCAGAACAAACATGCCAAGAGGACAAACAAGCTTTCAGACAGCATCAAGCCCTAACAGAGCCAACAACAATAAGGTAAGAACAGAACTCAACATTTATAACTTGATATTGGTTTGATACACCATATCTTTGAAACCTAAAGAAACAAAGTAGAAACCGTGAAACTAACTGTCTTATCTATACAGATACATGTTTACACTTTTAAGCGATATCTTTTTGCAAAGAAACACTAACTGTGAGATACGGAATCAGGGTACCGAATATTACAAGCAACTATGACATCCTCTCCAGCACTATTGGGTATGTAACTCTTACACAAAAGTTGGCTTTGTTGAATATATCTAGAATATGTACATTGTGGAAACCAGAGCATATCACAGATGCAGTGAGTGGGGGAATTTGGGCCTCAGCAATTGAGGTGGTTAGTGGGAAAAAATACAAGTTCTTTGAAGGCTATAGTACAGGGTTTCTACGAATTGTATTTGTTACTGTAAATTGTAGGCAAAATTGCGATATTGCATCGTACACAATCAAGTGGTACCTGCCCATCCTTAGCATTAAGACGAATCACGTTTCCCATTACAATTATGAAATCAGGTTTAGATAAAGATTAGTATGACAGCATTATATCATGCACTATCACAATAGTTCTAAATCAAGTTATGTGTACAGTGTTCTCAACTGTCTGGGGCTCAGTAATACTCAATGGAGGGACTACTGGGAGTCCAGGATGGGACAGGATGGCAACATATAGTCTGTCCTCGTCCTTGAACTCCTGGGATAACAATCATGAGGAGGGACGATGAGGCCGACAATCTGAGGCAACTTCTGGTAGGGCACAGGAGGTAACTACATAGGACCCTGTGGGAGCGTAGGGGACCATGAAGGATGGTGGGAAAGGGTTGGAGGTTTAAGGAATAGCAGGGGATGGTGGGTAACTGTGGGTAATGGCAGGGAACTGGCGGTAGATGGTTCTTTACTCTTATGTGTTGGGCAAGTTTAGGAAAAGACTGGATAGGACGACACAATACAATCCGTCCTGGTCCTTCATTCCTCCCTGTTTGGCATATTGAGAAAATGACCGCACAGGACCACAAAATACCATCCATCCTAGTCCTGGCCCAGGACAGACAGACTGCTCCAAGACTGCTCCATTGCAAACACTGGATGTAACCACCAAGCTCTCATAACATTATTGATAACTCTCACCTAGGTCTTACTGCACAAACCCTGCAGTAATGGAGTAAGTCTATTGTTAAGGATAAGATGACCAGCTTCTAGAAAGCAAAGATCCTGTCTTCGAGTAGTAACCTGAAAGAATTTGAGGTAGTACAAGTGGTATATCCCTTCGTCTGTATCAAATTTCACTCACTTTTAGCAAGGGGCTAATGCAAGGATCGGCAATGCCTAACACAAAACAAGTAACACCAGATCTATGTGTCCAAGTATTAGTCTACATGTCCAAGTATCGCAGTACTCAAGCTCCCAGATTGATGCTCCGGTTGTGGTACTAATAGTAGTCTAAGAAAAATACAACTTCAATCAAGCAATATGAGAATAGGAAGTATGAGAAAAATACATAATTTTCTAGTCTCTTGCACTCTCACACTATCTTTCACAGTCTCCTATAGGTCTCCGTAGTTCTCCAAGTCCACACTTCTACACAGTTATCTTTTGACTGCCATAGTTGCTAAACATCCTCAAGGCTCAAGGGTCAGTGGCTGTCCTCTGGGAGTTGTTCTTTGTAGCTGCTGGTTGTCCTCCATGTGTCCTGGCCATTATCTGTTCATCTCTACCATCTGCCTTTTATCTCGGCCATCCTCCACTCATCCCCCGCTATCCTCCATTCGCTCAGTTTGTCACGGCCATCCTCCGTTCGCTCCATTCGTCCCAGTCATCCTCTGTTGATCCCGGCCATCCTCTGTTTCCTCCTGGCCATTCTCCATTTCTCCCAGCCATCTTCCATTCGTCTCACCCATCCTCCATTCATCCTGGCCATCCTCCGTTCATCCTGGCCATCCTCTATTTATCATGGCTATTCTCTGTTTGTCCTGGCCGTCCTCCACAGTCAGCCACTATCCTATCTAATCATCTGTTATCCTCTATAGTTTGCTATTTTCTGTAATTTCTGCAGTCACTTACCAGCCCCGACAGTAGTCAGCCATTCTATACCATTCAAGTCACCTACCACCTCCTGTAGTACTAACTGGTCGATACAATTTCTCCTCACTCCTCTTTCTGGCATGACTATTTTTACTAATCTATTCATATTCCTTAACAAGTCAGTAATAAAATACAAATAAAATAAAAATAAAAAAACAGAAGGGATGTAGTTCACTGATATCTTCTAATCCATAGTATGAAAAAAGGCAAAACAAAGGTCTTGAAAAAGTGACACTTTAAAACCCAGTGGAATCTCACAGTAGTTGCAACTAAAACAAGTTCGGCATATCTTTTTCTGATGGCCATTCTGGGCAGTCAAAAGTATAGTACCATAGAGTTCCATGAGAAGCTTTGAAAAGAAAGCAGCATAAGGTACAATACTGTGGGAAGATCTTGGTTTCATTTTACTTCAACTGGTAGAAAACAGAATCTTTTTGCATTGCCAGAAGTATTTTAACTTTTGTAATATAACCCTGGGCACAGCTTTGGATATTGTTTCCCAAAGGGGTCATACTTGGACAGTGTCATCTATTGGCTCTTGGAGGAGAGGAGATCGGAATTGACTGTAGTTGTTGAACTTGAGTTGGATTGAGTTGGCAGAATCCCTCCTCAACAAGATCCCACTGGCAAGCAAGATGCTCCTGAAACCTTGCATGTAACTGCCCGTAAGGCTGGCCTACCAGTATACCTTGCTTCTTCATACTTTGCTGTACAATAAGGAAAGTATTAATGATAGTAGTATCTAGTAGCCAAAAGAAAATTGGCATTCAATTTTGAACTACATGGAATTGGATTGAATGATAACTTCACTACTGGTCTGCAATATCTACCCCTCCCATATATTGATTATAATCAACTGTGATGGAATGTAGGTGTAGCTCTCAAACTGAAATTTCTCTTCAAACTTCATCCATTATATGGCAATATATATTTTGTTGGTAGAGACCATAAGGATGATGATGCATTCGAGTAGTATACTTATCTGGATTTGAACTGATATCATGTGTAGTTGTAAGTAGTCAAACAAGTATTCTATCCTACCAAATGACTGTAGGTACTTCATGGTTCTCAGGAACAATTCCCGATAATGTTCCCCATAGTAAAAGCGTTTTTTTCTCATTTAGTTTTAGCAGCTAAGGATATTCTGCTGAATTGGATCTCACAATTCTACCAGCAGCAACTTTCATGTTATGAAAAGCTTGAAAGAGAGAAATATTAGAGAAATAGTTATCACCAAATAAAAGCAATTAATATCGCTCATAGGATAGCTGAAGTGCTAGGTAGAAAACTGCAGGAGAGGTAGCACTTAATAGAATATGATTATTGTCCAGAAAGGATAAATTATATCCTCAACATTTGTCAATTCGAGAAATATAAATGAAAGCAAAAGTATAACTATGCTCGCAAAGAGCAAATACTTTATAGCCTTCTTGAATCATTTTATGTGGAATTTGAACTGTATGGACTGAGTGTCCCATGAATCTTATCATCATTTCATCAACTGCTATTTCAGTTGCTAGGATACAGTACTGCTGATAGCAGCTTTGTAAATGAGAAGATAGTGGTTCCAGCTCAGCTTCTCATACCATTGGCATCACGGTAGATTTTGAATAGGTCTAGACACATGAAAATAGCACTTCAATTGGTCAAAGTGCACTTATATCATGTACTGTTTTATCCAGCTTTTGCTTTGTCTGGTTTGCATATAAGCATATAAAGTAAAGATGAAATATGTAAATAATCTAAGTTATAAAAATATATACTTGTGAAGAGGTAAAAGTTTATCTTTATGCAAATAATCCACAACTGTACTTAAGTAATAAACTCCCATATATATAATAAGTGCAGTAAAGATCATTACTTTTGGACTGCGAAAATTGTACCAGTTTCTTCTCCTTTCTGCTCCTGCACCTTCCATGCATGCATAATCATTTTTATTTTGCACAAGCTGTTCAAATATCTCCTGATTGAAAGACAGTAAGAAAAAATCAATAAGGTGATAGCGCTCAGGATTTGGATTATGAATTGGATCATATTGGTTACTAAGATTGTGAGGCAAGCGTACAATATAGTCATTCTCTAGTTGCAGATGTTCGTACAGTTGAAAGGCGGGTATAAGTAGCAGATTCAGAGGCCATTGTCACTCATACTGGTCCACTTCCACATCTGCCTCAAGCTCATCCATCCCTTTCTCTTCCTCATGATCGGCTAGCTCTTCTTTCTTCTAGCTCTTGTCCTCATCCATAAAACTCTATCCCATCCCAGCTACTGGTATTGTCCTCATCCTCCGATTTGTGATTTATTTTTGGATCAAGTTGAATAGTGTTGAGCAAGCATATATTGTGACCCTTGCTATTTGATCCTACACCTATCAGATTATATGCTACAAGTTCTTGTATTATAGTTACTATGATTACCTCCAACCTTACTCTTTAGAGCTACTTTCTCACTTTTTGTACGGGTTGCACACCCTCTGGGCCTAGTATGGTCTTAGCACCAGTATTTGAAACCATTCTAAGAGATAACTTCTACCATGATTTGGCTGAGTTAGAATTTCATTACAATCTAACAGAATGTAGGGTTAAGTCCAATCTGCCTAGGGAAAATAATAATTATTAAACCTCTGTACTGATATCATACATGTTCAGAAAACATGTAATACAGTATATCAGGCCAAAATCAATACAGTAAAAATATTGATACTTTATATAATTAATTAAATCTTGTAATTCAAGTAAAGGGAGAATAAAAGAATACATAAAAAGAGTTTTAGGCTAATGGAACGCAGTGATGACTTTTATAAACAACATTTGAAAATTGAGTTATACCATACTGCAATTCCACATAATAGGTATTAAGAATATGCGTACTCTTCCACCAGAATCGCAGAAGTAACAGTGATAATACCTTTTCTAAAGCTTTGAGAACTGTTTTGATCAGTGAAGGCTAATTATATTCAAGTTGGCAATGGTTTCTTGTATACCACTTTGCTCTTCCCCATCGATACTCAATCTAATTAAGTTCATAATAGAATTGAGGAAAAAATAAACAGAGATGACCCTGTTTCTCAATCTTCCCTGAAGGTGTAACTTTTGGGTGAGAAAATCTGACTGAACTGAGAGCAGCTGTCGAGCACAACTACAGTTGCTCATCTGACCTCAATGCTGCTTGCTTTTCCTGAATTTACAGTCATGTCTTAATCCTCCTATGGGCCATATGCCTTGCTGCTACAGTACCCTCTTGTATCTCTTTGGCTTGCCTCTCCATGTCTCTGATACAGTTAAGAATCCTGCCCGAAGGTTAAGTAGTGCGACAGGTAACGATCTTTAACTTGGGGTTGGGAGGTAATAGTTCTGAGGCCTATGCCTACGCGACGTTGATAGTTAAGTCCTTTGACTACTATGTGTAACGACCCTACGTTATAGAGCTAAGGCAACCTAAGTCTACACCCATACATAAGACCAAGAGGTTATATCGTAGACTAGGCGGGCATGTCTGAGCATGTCCGGGAGATACCCGATGGTCTAGGTATCCCGAAGAACAGAAGGTACTTAATACATAGGTGTACGTAAGTAGCGGAAGTGACGTGACTATATCGGTTTCGGCCTGAGGAGAGGTCGGAAGGCCGGGTGAGTTTACCCTGCCTAGGTAAGTCACGTTACCCTGCCATGGAGACCAGTCTCGTGTCACCATGGACATACTTACCCTACCTTTAGGACACTATTACCCTACCTTCCGTCGGAAACGTTCTCGGAAAGATTCCGTGTCATGTTAGGATTGTTTGTTACACAATGACGATCGAGGGCACTGGTTTGCACATTGATCGGAAGACTACGGGAGGAGCTAGAGTGCTCCGAACATGCTGTAACTTGGCAGAATTATTCCTAACAGGTACCTGCGGCCCCAGGGTTCGCCCCGGGCATCATGGGCCAAAATGGGTGAAGTTGCCATCTTACTAGTTAAATGGAATCATTGAAGACATGTCCATAACACTGTATACGTCACCGCCGTCCATGCAACCGGAAGCGGTTCGCAGGGTATATAAGGGGGCCAAGGTGAGAAGGTCAGGTACCTTCTCCAAAAAGAACGGAGTAAAACGGACCAAAACTGACGGAGTTAGCGTGAGCTATCCGGAAGGGACCCTAGAGTAGTCCCAGGTAGTGCCGGAGATGTCTGGGAAAGTTTTACGCCAATCAAGCCTACACGTGCCCCTTTGCCGTAGGCTCTTTGTAGGTTGTTGGAAGACTCTAATAGCATGATACTTATCACGCTGAGTGGTGTGTGGGAGGTAAGGGACCATGGGTAGCGCCCACGGGTCCCGCCACCGACGCAGCTCTTCGTGGGAGCATCGTAGACCCCGTACGTTCGCAAATCAAGATCGATAGAACTTAACCGGAGGACACCTGATGTCTACGGGTGCTTGCATAGTTCATGGCACATGGGAAGAGAGTCATTTAGTTAGCTTTCCTAGGTGACTTGACAGTTAGCCACTGGCGAGGCACCGATGCGCGGAGGTTTTCACTCCGGCAGGTGTATTGGTAAACGCCTTGCAGATGCCGATGTGCATGGGGGAGAATTCTACTAGAGTGCGCTGACGCCATAGGCCCTTCAGGGACAGGGTAATGGTGTCAGGCAACCCTTACGGAGAAGAGCATACTCGTGATGTTCGGAGTAACCTGATGGGGGAGTTTTTGGTATAAGTCTGACTACTTAAAGCTTATATGAGAACTCTCCTACGCCCACACAATCAACATCGTCTCGAGAGACTTTAATTGAGATAAGCCAGAGCTTAACGATATTAAGTTTTACCGTTTAGTTTTATTCTTTACACTTTACATGAGTTCTATTCGAGAGATTCGAAGTTTGCTGCGGTTGCATCCTTAGGAACCATCTACCTGAGGGAGCCCCCGTTACAGTATATCGTTAAGCAAGCTTCTCACTTAACTCTCCTCCTAATTTATTTCATTTGAACCGACGTTAACTCATCATGGCTGCCTTAGCAGTCACGATTGAAGAGGAGACGTCGAGTTCCGAGAGCGAAAGCAGTTTTGAGATCGATGATAACCCATTAGAGGCAGCCCTTTTTTGGGCTTCGGTTATAGCTAATACACAAGGTAGCGGCGGAGCCAGCGCAAAATTGCTTCTCGATGCAGTCCCAATAGACCTCCCGGAACAATGTCGCGATTTAATCCTTCATGATGCCGGCCTAGCCGCACTATCATTTATGAACGACATTCCTTTTGCGAATGGAGTCTCAGAGGGCTTCAGTTACAAGGATGAAGAAGGAAAGGTGATTCCGGGACCTCCCACGATCTCGGTCGCCGAATTCTCACGCGATTACATCGAACCTTATATCCTACGAGAAGTGGCCCGCGAGGTCACTAGTGCAAAAATAGAGTTGTTCCACTGGAATAAGAAGACGCAGAAACAGTTCAGGAAACAGATTATCACAAGTTCGGTAGAATGGATGAATAGACAGCAAGATGCATTCGTGGCGTTATTGAATAATCAATTCACCATGAAAATCAGGATAGACGCGTTGGAGAAGGCTTGGAAGGAGGGATACCAGATTGATGAGGACAATGATGTCCTAATGATAGAGGCAGCTCCCGCATTGCCCTTAGTGACAGACAAGCCGCATGACCACTCCCAGCAACTGACACTATATGCTAGGGATGAGCGATGGCGACCAGAGCTAAGTCCGTTAGGAGCGCGGGTCTTAGAAAGTCTGAAGACAACCGAAGACCATGAAATACTTGCCTCCTTTGTCCTCGCCACCTCACGATCGCTTGCCACGTCAGTGGCACGAAGTCATTCGGCAAGTCCTATTGCCGGAACGCGACGAAAGGCATCATCACGGTTACCTCATCAGCAGTCAATCGACCTATACGGTCACCCTCTCCCTCCATCACCGTGACGACAGCTCCCTTACCGTTACCAAAGCCTAATATCCCCCCTCCTCACGCGACGCCCCACAGTTCCGCTCCTACACCAGTAGCAACTCCTATCCCAACCCAGCAATGAACCCAGGTTCACGGCTAGCGGAAAGGATTGAAAATACCGTGGAGCGATTCCAACTGACGCGTGTACCCCCTCGTCCTCCTACAGCCTCTCAAGGCACACCTGTCCCTATCGCAGCTACTCCTAGCCAACCCAGCCGGCCACTAATTCAAGTGCCTACGGCACCGGTTAAACCTTTGGGTAATGCTGGCTTTACTGGGTTTGGACCATCGAGAAATACAAGTCAGCAAGGACCCTTCTGCCACCCAACGTGCTCAGGATTCGGAGTGTTCCATAATGAACACTGTCAACCCCCAGATCCGACGAGCAGGGATAAGGGAAAGGGAAAGGAGGAACCCACCTGTGGGTATTGTGGATTGAAGGGACATAAGAGACCTCCGACACATCCAGAGACCTGCGCAGCGTTTGCCGAATGGTTGAAGGTGTCGTAGGCTGCGCCAAACCCGACACCATCGGGGAGTAACCAGCCAGCAGGCTCAGTGCCACTACAAGTACCGTCAAGAGGTGGTCCTCCGGATGATGGGAATCGTGGTGGTCAAAGCGAGCGTTTTGATGGTTATGAAACACCAAGGGAAACCTCTGGCGGAAACGCTGGAGGCAGTGGGAGTGGTGATCTACCTCCCAGTGGTGGATTCTTTGGGGCTGGCGGAGGGGACCCGGGTGATTCCGACCCTGACGACAGCTCTGATGATGATGCTGATTCCCTACCTGATATCACACCCTTTTTGGGACCACGTCGTGCTGATTGGAGTGATCAGAAGAAGGACCGATATGACCGTCGGGCAGATGCACTACGAGAACGGTTGATCAACCAATCTCGTTCCTCATCACAGTCAAACCGCAGGAAGCCAGAGAAGCTAAGCGGCATTCCCACCTTTAAGGGAGTAGTCGCCGATCTGGCTAGTTTTTTGACCTTGGTCGAAGTCAAGTTCGAGTAATTTTCCGATTGCCGTCTGACAGATATGGATAAGATCAACTTGGTCATACCTCTTCTCGAAGACCAAGCCCGCAACTGGTACCTTGGGATACATGCTCACATCAACCGAGAAGCGGCTAAGTGAGCAGGTATGCCGTTCAACAAGAATGGTCCACTCCGGAGATGGAAAGGCTTTCGGGAACAGTTAGAGCAGAGTCACAGAGGTGACAACGTGAATCGGGATAAGAATCTTCTCGCGTGGAATAACTTGGTGATGACCCCCCACCAGAGCAGTGCCTACCTGGATAAGATTATCGATCTGATGTACAACCTGAACTACACAGACCACCAACAGGTTAAGGATAAGGTTCGGGCTGGGATATCGTCTGAGCTTCAGAAATCTTGGACGTTGATGACACCTCACCCCGAAAAACTCGACGATTATCTAGACTTGCTTCGGAAAGTTCGTCACAATCTCGAAGATGACAAGCGCTTTGGACATCTTAATGAGGATAAACCCATGAAGCCACGAGAGAGACGAGAGAAGGAAACTTCTAAACCTTCGGGAAGGTTTAAGAAGAAAGAGAAAGGTTCGGGTTGGAAGGACAACAAGACGTGGAAGACCGCTAATGTTGGCGCCGGAAAGCAGGCAGGGACGTCTGAGTATGCTATTGCTCATCGAGACATCCCTCAAAACCTGACTGAGAAACGATGCAACAATAAGCAATGCACTAAGTGGGGGAGAGAAGGACACTTCTGGAGACAGTGTTCGGCTACCTCCCCTGTCGTACATGCTGTGAGGAATACTGCGGGAGTGAAACGGTCACGACCAAAGGGGGAATTCTCTACTAGTGGCAATAAGCGATTTAAGCGCATTGAAGCGTCTCGCCCGCCGCCATCTGGCCCCAAACTTTTGCAAGCCTGCAAACCCTCACCTACTATAATGGAGGTCGACACACGTGATGAACTAGGTAAGAACCTAACCCTATGAAGGAATGACCCCGGCTAATTTTCTAGATCTAGGAGGGTCTAATGGAAAATAAATAATCGCTTAAGCCGGACGAATTTGAGGTAAGAAGCTATCCGCGATGACTAGCTCTTCAGTGCTAACGGAGTTTTGACATAGGAATGTCGGAAAACTACTTCGTTAGGTAGATGTTACAGTCAGGCACGGTGTTTGGTTTCTTCTTTTTCGTTAGTGGGATTTGGTTATTTTTCTTAAGGGTATTTATGTTACATTCATGTTAGACAACTTCAGTGAAATTACTTTCAGGTTTTTCTTTGATTGAGCATTCTGCTCTGAGGGGTTGCTTTGGAAAATGGGAACCGCACGACATTCGGATGGGGCACAAAGATGCCCTGTTTGGTACCGGTTGACTGGACGTCTCCAGAGAGTAAATGTAATTTTCTTGTCTTATATAAGTCAGTTGTCTTGTACTTTAGAATTAGTTTTAGGTTATTAGTCTTGAATTAAAGTTATCTTTCAAGTTTACCTGAGGAGGGTTTAGTACCCAAAATCATGCTGGCGTGATAGTAAACAGCACTCCAATCCCTTTTATTAATTAAACTATTCTTGAAACGTTTACCGACCCGTTGTGGCCGCTCTTGTGTCGAAAGGCAAGAGACTGACAAGAATGAGTACTAAGAGATAAATTAAGATGGCGCAACACTCTAGCCCACCCAAAGATAGCAAGTCTATTCGCCTATGAGTGACACTAGATTGGCGAATAGGGTGTAGGCAAGTAAGTGCTGAGGCGTTATTATTATTAGATAGTGGAGCTACTGGTCTAGTACTAAGTAGTAAATGGATCAAGAGTACCCAAACTCCTTGTGTACGGAGAAGAATTCAAACTCCAATACATGATGCAAGTGGTAACCACATACCGGGATCTGGTCTTCATTATACCAAGTTATTAGAACTGAAGATAGGTGATCATGTGAATGGTATGCGTTTTGAGGTGGCAGATATGACTGACACTCGTGTCGACAGCTATCTGCCTATGTCATGGTTAAGGGACCATAATCCAGACATCGATTGGAAAGAAGGGTCACTGACCTGGTGCTCAGATTTTTGTAAGGCAATTTGCCTGACAAAGCAGAGGCGGTTAGTTTATATGACGGATGAGGAGTTGTTAGCCAAAGATCCTGAAAATGTATATTTTCTAGGGACAGTACAGTTCTTGGATGATAAAGGCGAAGATGTCACAGTCCAACTTTTACCAGAGTATAAGGACTTTGGAGACATTTTTAGCCAGGAAAGAATAGATGCGTTGCCGGAACATACAAAGTATGATCATAGAATTGATTTAATTCCGGGGAGTACGCCTCCATTTGGGCCTATCTATCCGATATCAGTGCAGGAGCGAAAAGCGCTCCGTGAATTCATAAATGAAATGTTAAGGACAGGAAAGATAGAAAGATCTACTTCTTCATCCTCGGCTCCTATACTTTTCGTACCAAAACCAGATGGTACATTAAGATTGGTAATAGATTACTGAGAATTAAATAAGATTACGGTGAAGAACAGATATCCTCTCCTGTTAATGAATGAATTGTGAGGCAGGCTCTCAAAGGCTACGGTATATAGCTTAATGGACTTGAAGAATGAGTATTGGGGAATCCGAATGGCCAAGAAGGCCAAAGGAGATACTCACTCGCATGAGGAACTTACAGCCTTTCGCAGTGAAGAAGGATTACATCACTTTAAGGTGATGCCTTTTGGGCTATGTAATGCCCCAGCCACCTTTCAGAGTATGGTAAATGACATATTTCGCGATATGCGGGGTGAAGGAGTCGTGGCCTACATGGACGACATCCTGATTTACTCGGAGACAATAGAAGAACATGTCTCTCTGGTAAGGCGCGTAATTGAAAGGTTACGGAAGCATCGACTATGTGCAAACATAAAGAAGTCATTCTTCCATAAGAGTGAAATAGAGTTCCTAGGTTATAGAATATCCGAAAAGGGGATATCTATGACTACAAAGAAGGTAGATACCATCTTGGATTGGAAACCACCGACTAGCATCGTCGGAGTCCAAAGTTTTATGGGCTTCGCCAACTTCTATCGAAGGTTCATAGACGGGTTTAGCAAGATAGCAAAACCTTTGACAGACCTTACAAAGAAGGATGTTCGATTTGATTGGACCCCGGCATGTATTGAAGCTTTTTTTGCATTAAAGAAGGCTTTCACCACGGGACCAATCCTAGCACATTTCGATCCTGTCCGCCAGACTAAGCTGGAGACGGATGCGAGTGACTTTGCATTAGGTGCGATACTGTCTTAGTTCTGTGAAGACGAGAAGTGGTACCCAGTGGCCTTTCATAGTAGGAAGTTCCACCCAGCTGAAATAAATTATGATGTACATGATAAGGAAATGACTGCCATAGTAGCGGCATTCAAGGAATGGGAACATCTGTTTCGGTCGGTAGAGGGTGAGATCTCGGTTTACACCGATCACAAGAATTTTGAGTACTTTAATAGTACTAAGACCCTCAACCGCCAACAACATCGCTGTGCAGAGTTCCTGCAGCCGTTCAATTTCAAAGTGGTTTACTGAGAAGGAAGGCTGAATACAAAGGCTGATGCACTGTCAAGGCGTGGAGACCACCACCCTGAAGGGAGGAGTAATTCTCTATCAGAGACACCAAAGCCATTTTTTCGCCCCGGACAATAGATTGTGGGACAAGAGCGAGACCTCTTACGTCCTCATTCATTGGCTGTCTGTCAAGGCTACCAGTTGCAGTCCGCATTCTTCGATGCATTACATGCTGCGGCGGAAAGGGATCCTGCTTATATGAGGGACCTGAAGGCAGTGTTGGCGGGGGACAAAGGAGTCGACCGCAATCTGACCATAGAAAGAGACACCCTCACGTATAAGGACAAGATAGTAGAGAGAGATCTGCTCCTCTATAAGAACAGGTGGTACATTCCCGACTCGCAGGATCTGAAAGACAAGATCATGGAAGCCGAACATGACTCCCGAATAGTGGGACACTTTGGGACATACAACACGGTAGGCAGGGTTAGGGCTAACTTCTTCTGGCCTAAGATGGATGAGAGCATTACGGAGTATGTCCGTACATGTGATGCCTGTCAACGGAACAAATCCGTTAAGCATCAGAAGTTTGGCTTGTTGGAACCTGTTGGTGTACCCTTGAGACCCTGGACGGACATCTCAATGGACTTCATAGTAGCACTACCGGAATCAGAGGGGTATAGCAAAATTTGGGTAATAGTGGGTAGATTCTCAAAGATGGCACACTTCATACCTCTAGCCACAGAAATCCCGATGAAGGATATGGCTCTGATATTCCTAAAGGAAGTTTGGCAGCTCCATGGGCTCCCAGAATCAATTATGTCCGACCGAGATAGTAGATTCACATCCAAGTTTTGGATGAGCCTAATGCAACAATTGCAACTGAAACTACAGTTATCGACCGCTTTCCACCCTGAGACTGATGGGCAAACTGAGAGGGTGAACCAGACCTTGGAACAGTATTTAAGGAATTACGGATCGTATTAACAGGATGATTGGGCATCGCTACGACCATTAGCGGAGTATGCATACAATACATCTACCTTCGAGTTCACGAAATTATCTCCATTTGAGATTAATTACAGTTTTAACCCAAGGACCAATTGGTCTGGTACAGTCCCGGAGCAGCAAGGTGTTCATCCCAGCAGCGAGCTATTGGTAAGAAACTGGGAAGGTGTATGGCAGGAAGTCCGAGATACACTTAAGCGAGCTCAAGAGAGACAACGGAACTAGCATGACCAGAAAAGGTTGCCATCTCCGGAATATGTTACAATAGAAGATGTGACCAATGGCAGGGCAAAAAAGGCAGATCATGTGATGCTAAATCGAAAGAACATCTGCACTAAAAGACTTATGGAAAAGCTAGACCACCGAATGTTTGGACCCTTTGTGGTCAAGGGTAAAGTTGGTAACCGGGCTTACAAACTCCAATTGCCTGCCAGGTGGTCAATACATCCCGTATTCAATGTGGGACTCTTAGAACTCTATCGTGAGGACCGAAGTAGTAGAAGGACCAGAGAAGTCCTAGTCGCTGAGATAGTAGACAACGAGACCAGCTATGTTATCGAGGCAGTCGTAGACAGTCGATGGTATGGTAACATGAAGGCGAAATTTCCAAAGGGCTTCGTACAGTACCTAGTTTCATGGGAAGGCTATGGCGCAGAGGAAAACTGTTGGGAGCCATATGAGATGCTAGAGGGCACAGGCTTACAAACCATGAAGGATTTCCACCATCAGTATTCCCACGAACCCAAAGAGCATAAGGTTGAGGGCGAACCGAACCGGGGAAATAAAAGACGACGTTAGCGGACCGGGTCGGTCCTTAGAGAAGAGGGGAGTAATGTAACGACCCTACGTTATAGAGCTAAGGCAACCTAAGTCTACACCCCTACATAAGACCAAGAGGTTATATGGTAGACTAGGCGGGCATGTCTGAGCATGTCCGGGAGATACCCGATGGTCTGGGTATCCCGAAGAACAGAAGGTAATTAATACATAGGTGTACCTAAGTAGTGGAAGTGACGTGACTATATCGGTTTCGGCCGGAGGATAGGTCGGAAAGCCGGATGAGTTTATCCTGCCTAGGTAAGTCACGTTACCCTGCCATGGAGACCAGTCTCGTGTCACCATAGACGTACTTACCCTACCTTTGGGACACTATTACCCTACCTTCCATCGGAAACGTTCTCGGAAGGATTCCGTGTAATGTTAGGATTGTTTGTCATGCAATGACGATCGACGGGCACTTGTTTGCACATGGATCGGAAGACTACGGGAGGAGCTAGAGTGCTCCGAACATGCTGTAACTTGGCAGAATTATTCCTAACAGGTACCTGCGGCCCCAGGGTTCGCCCCGGGCGTCATGGGCCAAAATGGGTGAAGTTGCCATCTTACTAGTTAAATGGAATCATTGAAGACATGGTCATAACACTGTATATGTCGACGCCGTCCGTCCGACCGGAAGCTGTTCACAGGATATATAAGGGGGCCAAGGTGAGAAGGTCAGGTACCTTCTCCAAAAGGAATGGAGTAAAGCGGACCAAAACTGACGGAGTTAGCGTGAGCTATCTGGAAGGGTCCCCAGAGTAGTCCCGGGTAGTGCCGGAGATGTCTGGGAAAGTTTTACGCCAATCAAGCCTACATGTGCCCCTTTGCCGTACGCTCTTTGTGGGTTGTTGGAAGACTCTAATAGCATGATACTTATCATGCTGATTGGTGGGTCGGAGGTAAGGGACCATGGGTAGCGCCCACGGGTCCTGCCACCGACGTAGCTCTTCGTGGGAGCGTCGTAGACCCCGTAAGTTCGCAAATCAAGATAGATAGAACTTAACTGGAGGACACCTGATGTCTACGGGTGCTTGCATAGTTCATGGCACATGGGAAGAGAGTCATTTAGTTAGCTTTCCTAGGTGACTTGACAGTTAGCCACTGGCAAGGCACCGCTGCGCAGAGGTTTTCACTCCGGCAGGTGTATTGGTAAACGCCTTGCAGATACTGATGTGCATGTGAGAGAATTCTACAAGAGTGCGCTGACACCATAGGCCCTTCAGGGACACGGTAATGGTGTCAGGCAACTCTTACGGAGAAGGTCATACTCGTCATGGTCGGGGTAACCTGATGGGGAAGTTTTTGGTATAAGTCTGACTACTTAAAACTTATACGAGAACTCTCCTACCCCGACACAATCAACATCCTCTCTAGAAACTTTAATTGAGATAAGCCAGAGCTTAACGATATTAAGTTTTACCGTTTAGTTTTATTCTTTACACTTTACAAGAGTTGTGTTCGAGAGATGCGAAGTTTGGTGCAGTCGCATCCTTAGGAACCATCTACCTGAGGGAGCCCCCGTTACACTATAGTATCGCACCTATCCCTCCTATTCTTCTCAATTCTTTGCTTGGGACTTCTTCATTCGACGTGGGATGAGAAATAGTTTTCCTCGCGTGGGAGGAAAGACAATTCCCTGGTTTCTTAAGATAATTCTTAAAGAGCCTAAAGGTAGGTTTTATTGATAAAATCTTAAACGTAGGAATTAAATAAGAAGAATGTGTGAAGAGGTAATACTAGGGGTCCTAGTGACCCTTTATATAGTAGCTCTTCACCTGGCATGACTCATACTTATGTGTCACGCGAACCTTGTGACTCATAATTATGAGTCATGCGAAATTCATCAGCCGACTCGTATGAGTCGCTGCGCAACATACCTAAAACCAATCAAAACATAATAACCAAGTCAGGTGTGCAACTCGCGTCATCTGAGTAAAACCCATGACTCGTAATCCGAGTCATGTGCGAAAATCTTAACATTGTGTGACTCACAAATGTGAGTCACGAGCAGGTAAACATAATAACCTATGGCGCACTAATGTGCGTTATGTGAAATCCCAACATATCTATAGCTCGCAATTCTGAGCTATGTGAAATCTGCCTCGCTTAGTCACAGTTTGTGACATTAGCTCCCCTCTCCCTCAGTCCGAGTCCCATCGGGCTTATAACAGTCTATCCTCCAATCCTCCCCCTGCCCTAGCCGGTAGTCCCCACTTGGCTTCCTTGTTTAACCAAGTGCTGACTTTCCTTACTCTCATCAGGGCTTTCTCCACCTCCTTCTCTTCCCTTCTCCAGTCGTTCTGGAGTGCCTTCCTTATCCTCATCTCCTCCCTCAACTGGCTCTGGAGTTGTGTTATTTTTTTCACTTGCCACTCTAACAATTTTTTTGTTTCCTCCACCTCTGCCAACAATTTCATTATTGTTGTCTCTGATTTCTCCTTTTCAATTTCTTCCTCCCAGGTGATGTGCCTCGTCTTCCTGGGTTTTACCCATTTCTGTTTTTTCACCCCCCTCCTCTTCGACTCTGTCCTCGGAGTCGGTTTGATGTATTGTACCAGAGCTACCGGCTCTGGTGTCGGGGATCTCGTGGGTGATCCTAGCAGTGAAGTCTTGAGTGGCCATCGATTGGCTTCCCGAGGCCAATATCCCAAGCCTTCCTTCTCGCCTTTGTGCACATGGGACTCGTTGTTGTAGCATCCTGTCCATGACAGGTTCGCATGTTCCCTTTCGACCGTCGGGATTCTCTGCAGGGGTAAATCCGCCAGATTAACGCAATCTTCATCCATAGGTTCTTCCGTGACTGGTGTTGGGGTTCCATACCCTGGGTTTGTTGGTGTACTGTGTTTGAACGCGTCGCGTTCCGGAACATTCTGTAGGGCCCACAGTATCGGCATCGCACCCCTCCCTTGAGGATAATCCTAACAGTAGGAGTCCATTCGGTATAGAGTGGGTGTAACACGCCCTGCTTCGGGTGTGTCTTCGACTGTTGGTTGTTGGTTTGCGTGTGTATCGTTCTTGGAATTGTTGGACTTCATTTTGTGCATGTTCGAAGTTTTCGACAGGGTACGAGGTCTTATCATGTTCAGGAGAGTATCTGGTCCACTTAGCTCTGTATTGCAAGTAACCGTAGTGTAATTGAGAGTCGATGATTTCTTCCAGTTCGTATTCTGATTCACCGTCTATTTCGATAGGAGGTGGTGGGGGTTTTTCTTAAGATGGTAGAGGATTGTCTTGATAGGGTTCGAGGAGGCTGATATGGAAGGTGTTGTGTATTTTCATCATGGCTGGAAGGTCGAGCTTATAAGCGCGGCTTCTTATCTTCGCCAAGATTTTGAAAGGGCCTATTTTCTTATAATCCAATTTTCTTGTTGGTCATGTTGTTTTGATGTTTCATGGTAGCAACCAAACTATATCTTCTGATTTCAGGTTTGGATGAGGTTTTCGGTGATGATCGTATTCTTCCTTTTGTCGTAATTGTGCCGTGACCATTTCTGTTCGTAATATGTCATGTAGTTGACTCATATCTTTTTTGTCCATTATCTTTCCTTGGAGCATATGACGTATGGTTTCGTGTTCTGGATGCAGTCCGTAATTGGCGAAGAAGGTGGTTGTCTTGATTGTTTCTTGTTTTCTGTTGTTCGAGGCGAATTCAGCCATTGGTAGCCATTCACACCAATCATCTTGCTGGTAATTGACGTAGGCTCGTAGGTATTATTCTAATATACTGTTTATCCGTTCCGTTTGTCTATCCGTTGGAGGGTGGAAGGCTGTGCTCATGCGTCCTTCGATTCCCAGTTTTTCTGTTATCTCCTTCCATGTCTCTGATGTGAATAGTGATCCTCTATCGCTAATGATGTCATCTGGTAGTCCATACAATCGATATATTTCTTTTAGAAATATCTTTGCAAATTGTATTGCCGTTATGTCCGTCGTGCAAGGTATAAAGTGACTCATTTTGGTCAGACGATCAACCACTACTAGAATGGGGTTTTGATCATTTGATTTTGGTAAGTCTGTAATGAAGTCCAGTGATATTGATTTCCATGGCTTTCCTGGGGCTTCGGTTGATTTGAGTAATCCGTAAGGTGTATGTAGAACCACTTTAGTTCATTGACATGTGTCGCAGTTTTTGACGTATCGTTTGATGTCTTCTCTTATCTTGGACTAATAGTATCGTCGGTTGATGAACTCGGTAGTTTTGGCTGTTCCGCCATATCCCGCGTATGGGGGGTCGTGATGGTGTCATATGATCTCTGTGCGTAGTTCTTCTTTATCCGGTATCCAGGTTTTCCCATCACACTACAAGTATTGATTCTTCCATTCGCATAGTCCTAGGGCTATGCCTTAGATTTCCTTCGTGCCAGCCTCCAGTTCCGTTCTTATCTTTTGACATTCCTTGTCTTGCTGGCTTTCCTTCCTGATATCTTCTTCCAAGATGGTTCTTGTATTGATTTCATTTAATGACTCGTATCCACTGTCTTCCTCTTCCTTCTGGAAATATTTTTCCTTTGGTAATAGTATTTGTTGTCTTTGTTTGATTCTCTCATCTTCTGAGGTATTTGGTTTGTCTTTTGACCTTTGAGTTAATACATCTGGTTTTCCTCCTTGTTTTCCTGGATGGCATTCGATTTTGAAGTTGTAACTGCTGAGTTTTTCCATCCATCTTATTTGTCGTCCATTTAGTTCCTTCGTGGTCATGAAGGGTACTAAGTTTTTGTGGTCTGTGAGTATTTTGACTGATACATTGTTGTTCTGAGCATATCCTCTCCATTCCTTCAGGGCCTGAACTATTGCCAATAGTTCTTTATCGTGGACATCATAGTTGCATTCCGCGGCGGTCATGGTTTTGGATCGGAACGCCACTGGTCTCCATTTGCCGTCTTTGCATTTCTGAGATAGTATGCCCAAGCATACATATTTCGAGGCGTCTGTTTCGATTATGGTTTCTCTTTCTGGATTGAAATGCACTAAAATTGGTCCTTGGGTGATCTTGGTCCTTAATTCGTCAAAGGCCTCCTTTTCCTTAGGTCCCCAATCCCATTTGACGTCTTTTTTGGTTAGGTTGTATAGTGGTTTAGCCGTGCAGCTAAATCCTTCTATAAACCTTCAGTAGAAGTTGCAAAATCCCATAAAATATTGGATATCCATTTTGTTTTTTGGGTACTCCCATTCCCATATTGCTTTGGTCTTAGCTGGGTCCATCTGTACCCCTTCTCCATTAATGATGAATCCTAGGTATTTCATGTCCTTTTTGTGGAATTTACATTTACTAGGTTTGCATCACATTCCCGATCCTTTGATGTCCACCATAACGTTGCTGACATCCTTTTGGTGTTGAGTCATGTCTTTGGAGTATATGAGTACATCGTCCAGGTAGACGATACAGCATATATCTAGGTACTTATGGAGCACGTTGTTGATCCATCATTGGAAAAATGCTGGTGCGTTAGTTAGCCCAAAGGGCATAACGAGGTAGTGGTAATTCCCATATTTCGTGGTGAAAGTTGTTTTCCATTCGTCTCCTTTTCTTATCCTGATATTGTGGTAGGCATCTCATATATCTAACTTGGTGAAGTATTTGGCTGACACTAGTCGATCTAGTCTTTCTCCAATTAGAGGTAGGGGGTATCGATCCTTCTTTCTTATGCCATTGAGGGCTCGGTAGTCGATACATAGTCTTAACTTCCCATCCTTTTTCTTGATGAACAGGATGAGTAATCCTCCATTGGTATAAGATTGTTTGATCCATCCCCTTTCAAGGTTTTGCTGAATATATTTTTACAGTTCTTCGAGTTCAGTTTCTCCTAGTGGGTATATTCTTTTCTTGAGTAATTCCTTGGTGGTTCCTTCTAGATCGATTGCTAGGTCCACCTCTTGTCTGTGAGGTGGAAACTTGGTGGATTCTTTTTCTTGGAATAAGTCCTGGTGCTGGTAATATTCTTTTGGTATTATTCGATCCAATCTTTCTTCTTTTGCTTCAGTCTGATTCCTTATGGCCAGCTCCGTACTAATGTTGATCTTGGCCTGACTGATCTTTTCTTCTTGGGTATCCCACTTAAGGATTCCTGTCATATCTCCTCTGCGATAAAACTTGTTGAACACTTGTGCCGATATCCGAATGATTTCGACCTTTGGTTGTTTCTTCTTGGTTGGACCTTGGTTGTCTGTACTTCCTAACCCCTTGGTTCCTCTGATGGTTTCTCTTAGGCTCGTCACCTCTTGGAATTCTTGTTCATTAATCTTTTCAATGATCAGCTGTGCGATCTTGTCGCCTTTTTCCACCTTGTAGTCTTGGTTCCCTGGGTTGACCATGACAGCTTTCAATTCACCTGTGTAGTCGGCGTCTATTACTCCTGTGTTGGTAGTGAGTCAATGTTTGACTGCGAGACCGCTTTGTGGTGCTATGCGCCCATAGGTGCCTTGAGGTAGCTCTATGGCTATTCCCGTGGGAATGATTACCGGCCCTCTGGCTGGTATCATGGCTTCTTCATTGGCGTACAAGTCATGTCCTGCTGCCTTCTCTGATCCTTTTGTGGGTATCGTAGCCTCGTGGCTTAATCTTTGAACTTTGATCCCTTGATCCTTTGTTTGAACTTGACTGAATTTTGCGTCTAGGTACTTTTGATTTGCTTCTTCTTCTGGAGTTGCATATATTACTGGCGAACTGTTGAGACACTATGTTGTATATCATTTGCTGGTAAACGTAACCTTTCCCTCTTCCCCATTTATGCTGGGATTATGTTGTCTTAACCATGGCATTCCAAGAATTGTCTCATGGTATTGTAGATTTGCCACTTGGAAGGTAGCCACTTCCCTATTGTTTCCAATTTCCATAGGTACTTGTGCTGTATGGGTTATAGGTCCCATGGTGCTGGGTTTTCCATCTGCGAGGTAAATCTGTCTTTCCTTTTTTGCTTCCTTGGTTTTTAGCTGATATTTCTTGCAGACTTCTTTGTCGATGAAGTCTTCCATGGCTCCTGAGTCGAGCATTGCGTATATCATAATTTCTTGTTTTTTCTCGTTATATATTTTTGTTTTGATCATGATATGATCATTGTCGTTATCTCCCGTATTTGCGCTTAAAAGAATGTAGTAGTTGGCCATCTTGATGGGTTTGTCTTTCGGAGGGTCCCTCAGACCCTCTATTGCTGGGGACCTTCGTCTTTTGCCAAAATTTCATATTCTTCTTCAATTTCGATTTCCCTTAGGTTACTGCATAGTTGAAACCTAGGGTTTGTCCTCATATTCTGCTGATTTCTTCCTTGACTTGGAGTTGAATTAGCCGATCGTCTGCAATCCTTGATCATGTGTCCTCCTATGCCACATCTAAGGCATAGATTGTTGTTTCGTCTTTGGAGGTATTCATCCCTCGTAAGGTTGAGTGAAGGTCTTCTTCTAGTTGCATCCAGGTCCATGGCGTCACCTCCTTGGGTGGTGGTTCGATAGGTCCCATTCTGATTCCTGGGTGCGCCTTGGTTTCTTGGATTCGTATTGTTGCCTTGTATCGTATTATGCTGGTTCCTTTGAATCCAGTCCAGTTGTCCGAACTGGATTTCTTTTCGGATGCCCCAGTGGGCCATTGCCTCGGTTGTAGTAAATCTTTCTTCACTGAATCTCCAGGGGTCTTGATAGGTCTTTCTCAACCCTTGCATGAACCACCTCATAGCAGAGGCCTCATCGCAAACTGCGTCATATTGGAGTAGTCGGAACTCGTACCAATAATCAGTGACATTCTTTGCCCCTTGGCAAATGTCTTCCAATTTTTTTCTTGCTGATTGGCTCAGTTCCAGGTCCGTGAATTGGGCTTCGAATATATCCTTGAAGCTGGCCCAATCCGTCCATGGTGCAGCGTTGCTTACCACAGTGGGGGTTATCCATTTTAGAGCTTGTCCTTCTTGGAGTATCAAAGTGTATCGTATTTTGTCCTGGTCGTTTCCCTGTGTCCATCCAACTGCATCAAAATAGGTCAAGAGTTGGACCATAAATCCTTGTAGCTTGCTTCTTTCCCCATCATATCTTGATGGGGTCTTGACTTTAGGTTGTTGCCCAGTTCCTCTTATAGTGTCTCGTATCATTTGTTCCACTTCATCTCGGGGAATCATCTGAGGTAGTGCTGGTCCTGCCGGAGGTGGACCTCGGGGTAGTGCAGGTTCTGACATTCTTTCAGGTTTCGGCGTTTCAGGTAGATCTTCTTCGTTTGGCGGAGTAACCTGTATGGGTGTAACCGGGCTTGTCGATCTTGCTGGGTATTGGCTTGCTTCGCTTAATGCTTCTTCCAATCCTCCTAATCCTAGACTGTCGTCTTGGACGCCTATGTCTCCCTTGTGATCTCTGTTGAATGGATCCATTGTGTAATTGTTAAGTGTCGCGGTACAGACATATTCTAATGTTAAGAATCCTGCCCAAAGGTTAAGTAGTGCGAGAGGTAAGGATCTTTAACTTGGGGTTAGGAGGTAATAGTTATTAGCCCTATGCCTATGTCACGTTGATAGTTAAGTCCTTTGACTACTATCGTATCGCACCTATCCCTCGTATTCTTCTCAAGTCCTTGCGTGGAACTTCTTCGTTCGACATGGGACGAGAAATAGTTTTCCTCGCATAGGAGGAAAGACAATTCTCGGGTTTCTTAAGATAATTCTTAAAGAGCGTAAAGGTAGGTTTTATTGATAAAATCTTAAAGGTAGGAATTAAACAAGAAGAACGTGTGAAGAGCAAATACTAGGGGTCCTAGTGACCCTTTATATAGTAGCTCTTCACCTGGCGTGACTCATACTTATGTGTCACGCGAAATTCATCAGCTGACTCCTATGAATCGCTGCGCAATATACCTAAAACCAATCAAAACATGATAACCAAGTCAGGTGTGCAACTCACGTTACCTGAGTAAAACCCATGACTCGTAATCCGAGTCATGTGTGAAAATCTTAACATCGTGTGACTCACAAATGTGAGTCACGAACAGGTAAACATAATAACCTATGGCACACTAATGTACGCTATGTGAAATCCCAACATACCTATAGCTCAGAATTCTGAGCTATGTGAAATCTGCCTCGCTTAGTCACAGTTTGTGACAGATACTGATAAGTCATTAATGTCACAGCTCATGTTTTGAGTATGTAAAGTAACTTTATTGGACTCACAGTATCATCCATCTCTGAGATGTGGTTGTTTTCCACCAGGATCCATGTTCATATATGATACTCATAAGGTATCTGGAGTATCAGCAGTATGTAAGGTGGCATGATCAAATAGGAAAAGTGGCTGAGCATTCAAAAATGTAGCTTCAAATCTTGGTATTCTGTTATAACTTTTGATCATATCAGAATCAGGTTATTTGTTCTTAATAAGCTCTATACAAATCCTGAAAAGTGAGTTCAAATACCTTATTCTAGAAGGAATAATGTTAGGACTTAACCTCTATAGTAGCACAGCCAAGTAACATTTCTCTTTTAGCCTGGTTACGGTTTTGGTCCGCACGAACCATACGATATCGATAATTCTCGTCCATTTCCACCACCTAACTTGCCCCACCAACCAACAAACACACACGCGCTCCAAAGCAAGCCAGAAAAAAGGTACTGTAAGAACGAAAAAAAGATAAATGGACCAAAACACCGAATCGTTAGCCCTCACATTCCTCTGATACAGCACGATGGGCGTCGCGGTTCTCTCCGGAATCCTCCCCAGGTTTAATGGCCTCTGCCTGCCTAGTGCTTCCGGTACCAGCACACCAGCCGTTACCCTTCTCCAAACGCGCTTCCACTAAGCCAGCAAAACCCCTGCCTACATCCCCTTGAGGTTCATCGCGTGTGTCGAGCGTCCCGAGGCCGCTTCCCGCGTGTGCTGCGCATTTGAGGGCTTCACCAGCCCTCCCGTTGAGATCTAGATAGGTTGCAATGGTGAGGGCATGCGGCGCGCGGACCTAGTCATTCTCGGCTGCAAGCCGCAGATATACGCGGAGATGTTGGGTGAGGAGGGTATGTGCCAGGCATTGAAGGGTTAGATACTGGTGAGTATTCTTGCTGGGCTTACGATTGCTGTGCTTAAGGAGGTGGCTCTCGGTAGTACTAGAGTGGTTAGGGCCATCCCAAAAACTGCTTCAAAGGTAAGATTGTCACTTGTTACTCTTTAGTGGGGCGTTCGTTTTTGTTTTTCTATGGGAGGAGCGGGGTATTGATGTGGATAGATTCGCGAAAGCATGACTGTAATTTCAGCGGCAGACGATATCCCCTGGAAGGATAATACTCGGGTTTCCTGAATATTCCCGCAAACCTGCCGCTCTTTGGTGCCCAGTGAGGATCATATGGATGCTTTGCATCACCCTGGCTGGATCCGGTCCAGGCCTCTGCGCTCCTATCGTCGAGGCCAGGGCTGATGGAGGAGTCGTGATGGGATTTCCGAGGGCGGAGGCGCAGATGATGGCTGCCCAGAGTAAGATATTGCGGACCTGTTTCCACGTTTATTCATTTGTTCATTTGTTGAGGTGGTTGGGTATGTAGGGGTTTACTGTAGTCATGCAAAGTGCAGGTAGAATGGTTTTGGCTGGCCAGTATCCAGCAATCATTCGAGAGCAGATGCCCACTCCACCTAGCTGCACTATCTATGGCTTATCTTGGAAGACGGAAAGGTCTGCTCGGCCATTGCGAGGACAATTCAGGAGGCTACTAATATGTCTGTAATAAGTAGGGTACTGTTTCTGGAATGTGGATACAAAAAACGGCAGAGATAGATGCTAAATAACAAGGTTATGCTAAAATTCGTGGAGCTTCCATCAATGATCCTCGGTAATGCTCGGCAAGGCCGGAGGAGTTTTGGAAGGATGTGTTAGTGATACTGGAATTGTTGGAGAGTTGTTTTGAGTTTGTGGAGATGTGGTTCTAGACTTTCAATACGCTTAGGGGCTGTTTATGGGATGAGCGGTTGGAGAGTTGTCGGGGGTGTAGATGAATGCTTTGAGGGTTAGTGGGAAGATGTACAAGGGGTTGATACAAACCTGTGTTCCACTAGGAAGATGCTGTAACAGTATGATGAGACGTTGCAAGATTCAGAAGAGTTTTCAGAGGAAAGTAGTTGTATCGGAAACTCAACGAGTGGTGGGAGACTCGGAACAGAAATCAGGAAAAGGTTACTTTTTACGAAGGAGGATTATGTATATATAGGACACCTCCGGTTAAGTAGAAACAATAAGGGCCACAAGACACTCTCTTCCTCACTCGAACATAGCCTACTTTTTTCAGGTTAGACTGCTATACTGGCGGTAGATGGTGTGGCACTTGGCAGGATAGATGGTTTCACTGGGTGATCACAGATGCATGGTTTTGTGATATCCTGTAGAGGGAACAGGTGTTCATTCGCAAATGTAAACAGCCCATGAGGAAAGGGAGTGGGTAAAAAAAAATCAAGAGGGCAGGGATCAAGGAGAAACAATCCAAGAACACACAAAGGACAAACAAGGAAAGCCGCCTAGTAATGCCATGAGGCAACCCAAAGCACGTCTCCATCTTCCCATAAACATCCATAGTCCATTTCCATGCACAGAACACATCTCGTTCTTAAACCTTTCCTTATAAAATATCCTCCTCATATCGTTGACAGGTTCGCAACCGCCAGTACACGGCAGTTACATTTGTCCATGGCACTGCAGTTAAATACCTCACATCACAATTAGATTTTTCAAATTCATCGATAAACACTTGAAAGTTTGCGTAAAATTCCTCGGTACCGGTTTTACTAGTATCGGCTAGCACCCCGGCGTGAATACTTAGAATCTCGAGCGTTTCCTTGTGTGCGGGAAAAGTCAGCCTTGATTCTTAATTTGAGATATGATACTGGAGTTTACTCACTGATCTTCTGTATATCCGAAGGAGTCATTCCGTAAAGCTGGAGGAAGATCCTACCATCGGTTCTCCCACCTACCCCCTCATAGAGCTGGGCATCCACAGCTGCGTCGCCCCCACGCACCGCTATATTTCCCTCACGAATAACACCGTGGTCCCTCCGGGTGGCTTCCCCGATATCCTGCTTATAGGTACTGATAAACCTTTCTCGCACATGTCTATACTCCCCAACAGCAAGTGTCAATGTGGACAGACGGTCTTTCATATAAATGGCCCCGTCCTTAAGAGACGCGATATCATGCCTAATAGAAGCTATATCATGCCTAATAGAAGCTATATCATGCTTAAGAGAAGCGATATTATGCTCGGATACATGAGCGAGGTGCTTCAAATCCGCCAAATCAAGACCATGGCGATTACCGACAAAAGTCACCCCCCTCACCCTCTCAACCTCTAGATCCCCCTCCTCTAGTGCCTGTCCGAGCTCAACTTTGGCATCCATCTTCGTTCCCTCATCGGAACTGATTTTTGCTTCGGTGGCTAATATTGCATCGCACTTCGGGTAATCTTCACTTTCCGGCGAACTCTCCCTGCACTCCATCCAGTCCTCCAGCCGCTTAGTGACTTGCTCCTTACTTCCTTTAGTTCCAAGTCCTGTGGCCCCGCATTCCTTCCGCAGGTGTTCCAAAACGGGTTCGTTGGGCATGGTTGTTGTTAGCGTGTTTGCTGCGTGGCTGTGGGTTGTTCGTTGCCTGATCTGAGAGCGGGAGGGACTTCGTGACTTCTCCCTAACAGGGGCGAACCTAGTCCTCTTATATGATGCTACGAATCAGAGGCGATGAATCGACGCGCACCGGAGGGGTGCGAGAAAACTCTTGGACCAGGCCACCCCGACACCCTAACAACGCCAATAACCTGGCAGTTGTGCTGGAATGCTCAGGAAAGCACAATGGATCAGACGCGATGAAGATGCGTGCACTGGAGAGGCACGAGAAGATTCCTGGACCAGATCACCCAGACACTCTAACAAATATCAGTAGCCTGGCTGCTGTTCTGCAGTACAAAGGAAAGCACAATGAATCAGAGGCGGTGCATCGGCGTGCATTGGAGGGCCGCGAGAAGATTCTTGGACTAGACCATCCCAAGAGCCGGTTAAGTGCCTGCAACATGTCCTCACTGCTGCCACTCCAGGGAGAGTATTGCGATTCAGTGCCAATCAGGCAGTCTCCACGTTGGCCACTGTCAAAGAATCCAGACAATACCTGACGCCATTCGGCTACCCCCACCCTCCGCCGTTCATTGAGGACCGCAGTTCTTGGCAAGCACAACAGGCCGTCTGTGATTCACCATATCGCAGGCAGGTTTTCCGGACTCAAGGAAGTGGTCTACTAGTTTCTACCGGCGCGGGAGAGAGTAGGAATACAAGGGGAGACAATGACACACTGCACCTGACATGTAAGAATGACGAACTGGAGGGTACGGAGAAAGTGTTGCTCATTTTTACCCTGTTTCTTTCGTTTATTTCGTGCTGCCCCTTTCCACTTCCTAGCCACATATTACTTCATGTTTAATAGTTTTCCACGTCTGATCGGCGGAAACCTTCACAATATCGAAACGAACGAGCGAGCGAACGAATATCGAAAATGGTTGGCGGTAAGAATCTTAACGAGTGCTGGGCGGTGAAATGAGGCAACACTAATATCACTCACGTGGGGGAATCACAAAACTAACAGTGGAGAGAAAGCTCTTCATCTCGCCAACCTCTCCAAACTATCGCGCACTCTCTCTAACTAACCAACGGCAACGACAGGAGCATATATCAACAACACGAAAGGCGACAGAGTCCTAACCCCCCCATCCTTCCAGGTACGTCTCCCGCACACTTAGCAAACAAAAGCTAACAAAGAAAAGACAAACTTCGGCTACCCAGCCTCCGGCCCTCCTTTGGCCTCACCGGTTTCCTTCATGCCTTCCTCCCTTCCGCCATCCTTCGGGGGGATGCACGTCTCCAAAGACTCCCGCACATTCCCGCGATTGAGACGCTTTCCCGAAAAGCCAACTGCGTGGGCTGATGCCATAGTGCGCCCGAAGCCATAGCGCGCTCCCGAACAAACAACCTATCGTGAGTGAACATACCGAGCAGCACCTCGCGATTTACAACAAATAGGAAATGATGTCATATATGCTGTTACCAGATCTGCTCTTGTAATTTCCTCACTACCGATAATCATTCGAAGTCACTCGTTTGTTGTCCTTCAACTGTGTATCATAAATGCTATAATACAACCAAAGTTACATACCAGCACCCCCAACCTCCCCCACCCAGTAGGCCATATGCATCTCTACATTGAAAGGCGGTAAAAGAACCCGTAGCACACTTATCTCACCTATCCCCGGGATCATATGGACTTTGAATCACAACCTGCCCACTTTCCACACCAGAGACTCCCGGATTGTCTTATTGAGGACGTAGTAGGCCACACCCATACCACCAAAACCGTCCGCAGCCCGACCAAGCTGCTGCTACACTAAGGATAGTACTATAGGCCTGATACCGCGGGTTGTTTATAATATTGAGAAGCATCGGTACCCATTTCTCCATCATGACCACACAGATCTGGCCTATGTCTGCGGAAGTTCGTAGCTATCCTTTTTCTCTTGTTTCTCTTTACATAATGGGGATATGAGGCCTATTTACCGTTGAATATGTAGCAGCTAAGTCTCTTGCTTCAAGGATGTGGGAGAGAGGCTGGAAGTCGGAAAGCGGAAGCCAGTGAGGAGAAGAAAAAGGTATTTGGAAAGACACGAGAAGTAGCGGGTCTCCTTCCTTACTTCTCGTGTCTTTCCAATACTCTTTTTCAGAAGCGAGAAGCAAAGGGAAAAAAAGAAGAGAACGGAGAGAAGAGAACTGAAGGGAAGATGGAAGAACCATGAATTCTCGAGTCTATAGGACTTTTTTATTATATGAGGTCGTCTGTTCGCTTGGGGGCGAAGTAGGGGGAAGAGGAAGCAACGACGATTTAGAAATATGCATGTAATTCATAGACCCACGGGGGTGTGAATGCCGGATGGGTAGTTTCCCCGCACATTACCGGGATAAAACAAATTGAGAGACAAGAGCGTCCGGTAAACAAAGGTCCAGGAAGGGTGCAAAATAAAGGAAAAGTGGCGGGGGCATTAGAAGGTTCTTAGATCCTATAATCATACAACTTGGTTGACTGTTAACAAGTTGGTATATTATTCCGGAAGAGGGTAAATTATGATGGATCTGAAACCGCCGCCCAACACGCATTAGAGGGCAATGAGAAAGCAGACCTGAACCATCGCACCATACATGCATGCTGCTGTTGGCATTACCGTTCACGTACCTGAGTGTTGGGGGCAGGACGGTATTTGACTGGGAGCACTACGGATTCTGTGGAACTCCCAGGGTTCTAGCTTGCACACTCAGCCTACATAACATAAACGCGGGTAGCATCAGTGCGCCCAAAACCCGTTGAACGGGCTGGTGGCGGGTTCTGTAAAAGCCCGATAGGACCAGGATTCACACTATGGGATCCATCAAACAGTTGAGGGCATTATGGCAGAAGCGGTTCCACCCCGAAAGGAGTAGTTAGGCGGATGGAGAAAGAGGCCGATAATGAGCTAAGGCTTTGTGCACTACTGATGTGTTGGGATTTGCGCTGCTTGTTTGTACAGTACCTGTACAGAATATCCCGTATAAAAGAAAGTTAAAGTAAGGCCGGAATTGGATGGATATAGAGCCCAGTATATATGTTGCTCCAGAAGTTCGCAATTTGGCTGCGCTGTCTCTATCTGATAAGAGTAGCTCGCATAGGTAGACCCGGATAAGGTGGCAAAAATTGGCCTCTGCCCACCAAGCTCAACTTAACTAAATCATCGTGGGGGCCAAATCTCATGGGAACCCCTCCAACCTCTCAACCCTTCCTGCATTGCACGGCTGTAGGTGGTCATTTTATCTTCAGTACTTTTAATGACACCCCCCCCCCCCCCGGGTTCTTCAGCGATATGGCAGGCCTTGCGGAGGCCTTTTTTTTGGTTTTTAAAGTGTCCTATTTGTTCGTCTCTCTGGCAGTAGCCTTGTGGGTATCCAAGAGGGTACTGTCCAAATCCACGGGCACCTCCCAGAAAGGATATGATAATTATCTGTTATATGTGTTGAAAGAAAAAAGCCTGCGCTCATGTGGTTGCGCATTGACGTTGTCTGATGGATAGTACAGGAGTTTCGCACTAGCAGAAATTTTTCCTGCTAAGTTGTTCTAGTTTGTTGTATTGTAGGTTTCAGAGATGCGATGGGGAGAAGGTTCAGGGGGTAAGATACTAGTCGGTAGTGTTCGGGGGTCTTCGGTCATGCTGGGTCATTTGGCCACACCTCGGAGCGACTTAACTGGAATGGCCATGAACCACGGAGAAAGATGGGACAACTCGGGAAGATCTTGTGCACGTGTATGGGGGACAGGCTGTTCTATATAAATTGCCTATTGTCTATAGATACAAGAAGTAGGCGAGCAATAGATACAACTCATCTCAGAAACTTTATTCTTTCCTCAAAATTTCATCTTATCCATCTAATCCTAGGGCCTCATAAAAGGAATATGCACCGCATTGTTGACTCATCAGATTACGGGATTACTGGAGGCTAGATAGTGGGGCGCAGTGTACCTAGGGGTCCCAGAGAACATCCGAAGTATGATGTAGATAATTTGAATTGAACAAAGGGGGTGGGTGGTAAGCACGGACTAATACAGAAGTTACGGAAACCCCCCCTGGCGGAAACTACCCCCTCTGACTTACTCGAGTCAATGTTGCAATGAAGGGGGGGTTGCGTCCAACAGGGATCGAGAGAGCTAGTGCCAGTTTTTAGGATATGGCGGGTTCTATGGCAGAACCCCTTCCAGTGAAATATCTGTACCGCAGTTATCATGCTCTGCTCGTACACCGAAATTTTACAAGTATTCGGACATTTTAATGCCGAGACTCTCTGGGTGCACAAAGCCTTAACACTAGGGCGACGAATATTTCGGGATTGACCACTCGATTAGTTTTTCTAGCTTCCGGCTCGATTTCACTGCGAGGATTATTGCTTGGGCTAGAATGGTTGTTGGTGGCACGGCTTTTTCCTACTCCTGCTAACTTAGGCCGGAGGGATCCCCCCTTGGATCCCCACTGTCAAATGCCTCCCCATTCTAGCCGCCTGAGCTCGATCACCGAATACCTTCTCTGGAGAATTGACTCGAGCACTCATACCGTACTAGTAGACCGACCAGCAGTAATTGCGCAGCGTCAACCGGTGATAACTGTTAGAAAATGTCGTTCGGTTCCTTTTTCTTCCGATTCCCACCCATACCGCCGAGCGCCACCAACCACGAACCTAACGCAGCAACCCCGACGGGACCCGCACTCCACGAGGTGGATAAACGGGCCTGACACACAATTTTAAGCTTCAGTTTCACGTTTGCAATTCCGCAGTTGATTTGGTACTCGAGTAAAGATATGTGCATCTTGGTGGAAGACTTAGGAACTATCGGTTCTCTACTCGAGTACTGTGCTCGAGTACTAGTAGCGGTGGCGTGGCGGGGCTGTAGAGAGACTAGTGTAGCAAAAAGGAAATTGGCCTAGGCAATGCCTGAGAATCTTTGCGTGATGGCATACCGTAGGGGGCATCCGGCGGGAATCTGGAATGAAGCAAGTGGCCCGGGCACATTTTCATGCTGACTAAATTTTGTAAAATCCCAATTATCATACGGTCACAATACCTATTGTTTGATTTTCTCAGCCTTTTCCTCAGCCCTCATTGAGGTACTAGAACTTCTTGTTTCTGGGGCAGAATTTTTATTTTCCGTTACCGTCTCGAGACGCCATTACTCTAATACCCACTCAGGGTCCTTTGGCCAAATCTCCCGGCTTCCCTGAATTCCCAGATCTTCAGGAAACAGTACAACCCAAAGCGGCCTCAAAACTACAGAATAATTCATCTCCATATCCACGGTTGGGTCCTCGGCTGCTCTTTCTACTGGCATCCCCCCCCTTGCAGGTATTTTTCAGGGCTTGCCAAAAGATTTCAAACTATCATACCTCGATTGGCGACAAATAGGCATCCTTGTCCGTTTCAGATAAGCTAGGGACATCCTATTGCTTTCCTACTAGACCTTTGAACACGGGTCTGTAGGGAGCGAAGTACTAGAGCACCTGATGGATCAGTGGGTTCCCCTTCCGCTCTATGTCTCTCATTTCAGGGGCAACCAGAGCTTTGTGTGGCAGTCGTCGCAGGAAAATGCGAGCCGATATCAGCGGAGCCTTCGGCGCGAATTCAGGGGATCTTAATGTTTTCGGTAGCCATAACAATAATAGTATAAACATGGGATACCTGAACAAGGTTACTAATCTTGCAGGAATATATCAAGGGTGTGTGATTGGAGCTGGTGACAGAGGTATTATCAGCTTTCCCGAGAGATTTCCGGCAGAGATCTAATCTGCTATTAAAACTAGGAGAAGCATCTAGGCTTTATCGGATAATTCCCTATCGCAGAAACACCAAGTTCACTGGCCGTAAAGATCTTATTGAGTCGATAAGGAGGCTTTCCGAGGGTAACGGTCACCACCGGATCGCGCTTCATGGATTAGGCGGATCTGGGTATGTATTCATTATTATTACTTTGGGGGTTTACTAACCTCCTTTAGGAAAACTCAGATTGCCCTCGAATATCTTTATCAGCGCGCAAGCGAGTATGATTGTAATGTTTTCTGGGTGCAGGGGAGTGGGGTATCAAAATTTATTGAGGGTTTCATGACTATTGCGCAACGTGTTCGAATTCCTCCACCTAGCGTGGAGACGGAACAAGAGGAATTCCTGGCGAGTATAAAGCGGTGGTTCGAAGGTCCGGATAGTGGTGATTGGGTACTGGTTATTGACAACGCCGATAACGAGAAGGACTTTGTTGGCGACAGCGGTCCCTTATCCAAATATGTACCACAAGGCCCTCGAGGGACTATAATATTCACCACCAGGTCTCTCCTGGTTTCATCCTGGCAGGGCTGCGAAAGGCTCAATGTCGGGAAAATGGAGGAGGATGAAGCCCAAGCGTTGTTTTCGAAGCGCTTTGATAGCGGGAACAGTTTGGGGGATGAAGACAAAGATGCGATCACCATGATCCTGGGCTCCATACATCACATCCCACTGGCTATCGTCGGAGCAGCAGCCTTCATGACAGAGACAGAGACATCACCTTCCACTTACTGGACTATTTTCCGGGGAAGCGAGCACCATGCCAAGAAGCTACTTTCCCAGCCATTTTGTGATACCCAGTGTGAGCCGGATATGACCAAAAGCATCCTATCAACGTACTTTGTCACCTTTGACCGGATTGCACAGCAGATACCCCTAGCGGCAAATCTCCTGCGTCTAATCGCCTTCTTCGATCGTCAGAACATACCCGAGGAGCTATTGAGTGGATGTGGTTTGGAAGGAATGGATGATCCAATTGAGTTCCGTCGGGCCATTGGGAATCTATTGGGATTTTCGCTAGTTACGAGCGCCAAATGCGGGGACAAGACATTTTACGAGCTCCACCCCCTGGCCCAACTGTCTTTACAAGTATACTTGCCGGTAGAGGAGTTGAACCGATGGAGGGCCACTGCGCTAAGACTGGTTTCAAGGTTGTTTCCTCGGGATTGGAACGAGCAGAGATCGGATGGTTCTGCATACATTCCACATGCACTTGCAGTAACCAAATGTTCGACGGGTCCCATTGCCGAGGAGCTTTGTTTTCACATGGGACAGTACTTTCTCCGTATAGGCTCATACAATGACGCAGAAATTCAATTGCGTCGATGTATTGCACTTAGGGAAGAGGGCAGAGGGTATGACGTCGAGGAAGGCCTGGGGAGAGTTATCCTCTTAGCCGCAGTGAAGATCCATCAAGGAAAGGCAGAAGTGGCCGAGCAGATACTGCAGAATTTATTAGGGGATATTGAAGGATCGTTGGGCCCAAATCATTCCATCGTCCTGAGCGCCGTCCACCATCTGGCTCTTGCACTGCGGGGCCGGGGAATGTACAACCAATCGGAGGCTATGAATCGGCGTGCACTGGAGGGTCGCGAGGAGATTCTTGGACCAGTCCACCCAGACACCCTAATAAGTGCCAGCAACCTGGCTGCTGTGCTGCAAGACAACGTCAAGTACGATGAATCAGAGGCGATGAATCGGCGTGCACTAGAGGGCTGCGAGAAGTTTCTTGGACCAGAGCACCCCGACACCCTGACAAGTCTCAATAACCTGGCTATTGTTCTGAAATGCCAGGGCAAGTCCGGTGAATCAGCGGATATGAACCGGCGTGCACTGGAGGGCCGCGAGAAGGTTCTTGGACCAGAGCACCCCGACACCCTAACAAGTATCAATAACCTGGCTATCGTCCTGCAAGACCAAGGCAAGTACGATGAATCAGAGGTGATGAATCGGCGTGCACTGGAGGACCGCGAGACGATTCTTGGACCAGAGCACCCCGACACCCTAACAAGTCTCAATAACCTGGCTATTGTCCTGCAAGACCAAGGCAAGTACGATGAATCAGAGGCGATGCGTCGGCGTGCACTGGAGGGGAGGGGGAAGGTTCTTGGGCCAGACCACCCCGACACCCTAACAAGTGTCAATAAC
>LN891000.1:543052-555384 GCA_900010015.1 Tuber aestivum | reverse complement strand
GAAGTCAGCTATCTTGAGGACTCCTTTCAATCACTCGTCAACCACCTCAGTGTTGTCCAGTAAACACACATCAGTGAGACTGCTATCTTGAAAGGGCAAATTGATGACCTCAACCAACAAGTTTCCCACCTACAAGAACAGCTTCAGCCGCAAGCCTCCACCCCCACTCCAGTACTCCCAACCCTACCAAACCCCCGACATCAGCAAACCTGGGCCCAGACGACAGCCAAAACATTGCCTACCCGCCATCCTACCACCACACAAAACAAGACATCACGAGCTGAAGTTTTGACGAAACGCGACTGTACCATTGTTATTGAAAGAAATGGCACTGCCCTCCTTGATGACACCAACCACCTCCACATTCACGATGCTGTTAACACAGCAATCAAAAAGCAGCTTATCTCTACAATTGAGTTCACGCGGAATTACCATCTCCTCCTTATCACCAAGGATAACACTCCTGCCTCCACTGTCCTCAAAAAGCAGGCCTTTGTTATTGAGGAAGGCTATTAGAGCTACCATTGCTCCCGCCTCTGGCGTCAAAAAAGAGGAAGTCTGGCACACGGTAATCATACACGGCATCCCAACCACCACCACTTTCCCCACAGTCCAGGCAGAGATTGAAGCCTTCAACCCTGGTACTCACCTCCCCCCCCCTCCTAGCTCGCTCGCCACTGACGCACAACGCCAGAACAAAGCTGCATCAGCTATCGTTCTCATGATTGCAGGCAAAGGCCCCACAGACAAAGCCCTCAGCAGAGGCCTCTCACTCTTTGGCAGGAAGTTTAAGCTGCAGCATTACCTCACCTTTGGTCCTGACACACAATGCTCCTGATGCTCGGAGTTTGGCCACCACCCAACCCAATGTACCAATACCCCCCACTGCGCAATCTGTTCTCAGGAACACCCAGCCCACCTACACACTTGCGAAGATCAGACTGTCCTACCACGGGTAAGCCATACCTTCACACCACAATTCACTGCCTCAACTGTAGCAATAACTACCGCGCCACCTCTAAGGAGTGTCCTACCTACCTACATGCACACCAGGAAGCAACTGACAGGAGGAGCAGGGCGGTTTAGCTTTTATTACTTTGTGATTCCTTTATCTGTTAGGCAATACGTGGGGATGAGGATTTCATTTTTTGCGCCTTGGCCGGGGTGCCCAGCGAAAAGATGACACTATCATGTAGGAAGAGACGGATCCATAGCCCTGGTACTTGACAGTACCCTGATGTATGTAGTGCCGCTTCATAGCCTTTGACTCCATAAGCGAGATAATGACATTTAATAATAATCATACCTGAGTTCCTCCAAACTCCACCCCTCGCTTTTGACAAACAGTGTGCTATTGACTTTGATATTAAGTTCATGATGTTCCGAGAAGCCATCTTCCCTGATCCACCTGCCAGCAAAACAACTTTCAGTCATCATACTCCGTGGCCGTTACAATCACAGCGAAAGAAAAAACCACACCAAGTTTTTCACCAAGCCCGCACCTCATTGGTCAACAACCAAACCTTCACGCTTCCCCACCCATTTTACAGACTTTTCATCAACAAATCATCCTCTATTATTTGTTTCCCATCACCTTTTATCAACTGCGTCCTTCCCCGATCACCTCTGATGCCTCCATGGGCTAGAAGCGGAGGCAGGGGTGCTGCCAACCCCCTGGCACACCCATTTCAACCGCACCAGAGTACCACAGCTCCAACCATGCCTGGAGACACGGAGATGGATGAAGACATTCGTTCTCATGTGGATACAGTCCCGCCTCCTGATGCTCCAAACCCCTCGACACCTGGCTCGGCTCAGTGGTCCCCATGGGAACCAAACAATCCTGACAGAGAGACCAACCTCTGCACCAAACTACGAGTCAACTATCTTGAGGACTCCTTCCAATCGCTTATCAACCACCTCAGCATTGTCCAACAAAGGCACATCAGTGACACTGCAGTCTTGAAAGCGCAAATTGACGAGCTCCACCAACAAATTTCACACCTACAAGCACAGGTTCAACAGCAAGCCTCCACCCCTGCTCCCCCACCCCCAACACTACCAAACCCCCCACCTCAGCCAACCTGGGCCCAGAGGACAGCCAAAACACTCCCTGCCTGCCCCTGTACCACTACACCAAACAGAACTTCACCAGCTGAAGTTTTGACCAAACCCGACCGTACCATTGTTATTGAAAGAGATGGCACTGCCCTCCCAGATGACACCAACTACCTCCAAATTCGCGATGCAGTCAATACAGCAATCAGAAAACAGCTTATCTCAACCATTGAGTTCACGCCTAACCACCATGTCCTCCTCATTACCAAGGATAACATTTCTGCCTCCACTGTCCTCAAGAACCATCGCTTTGTTATTGAGGAAGCTATTCGAGCTACCATTCCTGCCGCCACTGTCCTCAGAAAAGATGAAGTCTGGCATGAGGTCATCATTCATGGCATCCCAACTACCACTACCTTCCCCACAGTCCAGGCAGGGATTGAAGCATTCAACCCTGGCACCCACCTCCCCCGCCCTCCCAGATGGCTTGCCACTGAAGCCCAATGCCAGAACAAAGCTACATCAGCTATGGTTCTGACGATTGCTGGCAAAGACCCCACAGACAAAGCCCTCAGTAGAGGCCTCTCCCTTTTTGGCAGGAAGTTTAAGGTGCAGCGTTACCTCACCTTTGGTCCTGACACCCAGTGCTCCAGATGCTTGGAGTTTGGCCACCACCCAACCCAATGCAACAAGACCCCACACTGCGCAATCTGTTCTCAGGAACACCCAGCCCACCTCCACACTTGGGGAAGGTCAGACTGCCCTACCAAGGGCAAACCGTGCCTTCATACTACAATCCTCTGCCTCAACTGTGGCAACAATCACCTTGCGACCTCTAAGGATTGTCCTACCTACCTACACGCACACCAGGGAGCAACTGATAGGAGGAGCAGGGCTGTTTAGGTTTCATTACATTGTATTTCCTTTATCTGTTAGGCTTTAGGCGGGGAGGAGGATTTATTGTGTAGTTTGCGCTTTGGCCGGAGCGCCCAGCAAAAAGATGACACTATCATGTAGTAAGAAACGGATCCATAGCCCAGGTACTTCAGAGTGCCCAGATGTATGTAGTGCCGCTTCATAGCCTTTGGCTCCATAACCGAGATAATAAGATATAATAACAATAATTTTCGTTGGGCACCGCGGCCACAGCGCAAACAATGAAATCCTCCTCCCCACCTCGTGCTTAACAAATAAAGGAAATACCAAGTACTAAAACCTGAACTGCCCTACTCCTCCTATCAGTTGCTGCCCGGTGTGCGTGTAGGTAGGAACGACACTCCTTAGAGCTGGCGAGGTGGTTATTGCCACAGTTGAGGCAGGGAACTGTAGTCTGAAGGCATGACTTGCCCTTGGTAGGACAGTCTGATCTTCCGCAAGTGTGTAGCTGGGCTGGGTATTCCTGCGAACAGATTGCGCAGTGGGTGGTTTTGGGGCATTGGGTTGGGTGGTGGCCAAACTCCAAGCATCTGGAGCATTGAGTGTCAGCGCCAAAGGTGAGGTAATGCTGCACCTTAAACTTCCTGCCAAAGACTGAGAGGCCTCTGCTGAGCGCTTTGTCGGTGGGATCTTTGCCCGCAATCATGAGAACCATAGCTGATGCAGCTTTGTTCTGTCGTTGGGCTTCAGTGGTGAGCCATCTAGGAGGGCGGGGGTGGTGTGCGCCAGGGTTGGAGGCTTCAATCTCTCCCTGAACTGTGGGGAAAGTGGTGGTGGTTGGGATGCTGTGAATGATGACCTTTTGCCAGACTTCATCTTTTCTGAGGCCAGAGGTGGGAGGAATGGTAGCTCTAATAGCTTCCCCAATAACAAGGCGCTGGTTTTTGATGACAGGGGAGGCAGGAGTGTTATCCTTGGGGATGAGGAGGACATGGTGGTTAGGCGTGAACTCAATGGTAGAGACAGCTGCTTTTTGATTGCTGTGATGACAGCATCACGAATTTGGAGGTGGTTGGTGTCATCTGGGAGGGCAGTGCCATCTCTTGCAATAACAATTGTATGGTTGTGTTTCGTCAAAACTTCAGCTGGTGAAGTCTTGTTTGGTGTGGTGGTAGAGGGGCGGGTAAGGACTGCTTTGGCTGTCCTCTGGGCCCAAGTTTGATGATGTGGGGTATTTGGGAGGGTTGGGAGCGCTGGAGCGGGAGTGGAGGATTGCTGCTGAAGCTGTTCTTGTAGGAGTGAAACTTGTTGGTTGAGGTTGTCCATTTGCCCTTTCAAGACACCAGTATCCCTCATGTCTCTTTGCTGGACAACACTGATGTGGTTGATGAGTGATTGAAAGGAGTCCTCAAGCTAGCTGACTCGTTGTTTGGTGTTGAAGGAGGTATCTCTGTCCGGGTTGTTTGGTTCCCGCGTGGGCCACTGAGCAGAGCGAGGCATCAGAGGTGATAAGGGAGGGACTTAATCGATCTAAGGTAATGGAAAACAAATAATAGAGGATGATTTGTTGATAAAAAGACTGTACAGTGGGTGGGGAAGCGTGAAGATTTGGTTGTTGACCAATGAGGTGGGGGCTCGGCGAAAAACTTGTTGTGGTTTTTTCTTTCGCTATGGTTGTAACGGCAAAGGAGTCTGGGGATTGGTGGTAGCACCAGTGGTTGTCAGCTTGTCCAAGATGGCTAAGATAGTCTCCAAAGTCTTTTCCTTCTTGTTTGGTCTAACTTCAATTTCAGTTGGGATTTTTGAATCACTCTCAGAGAGGCCAGTGTTAGCATAGCTACTGATGTTCGTAATAAGATGAAAGAGAAAATCGTGTTGAGGAGGGGTATAGTGCATCTTGATGGCCTTATTGTCACCAACAAGCTCATACAAGACCTGTTCAAAGATAGGGTACTGAGGTCTCTGAGCTGAGGTAGGAGGAGGGAAAGAACGAGTGTAGTCCATATCAGAAGACAAGGAACTAGATTAAGGTGGCCTTTGCGGCAGGAGTAGGCAGTACAGGAGTAACATGAAAAACTTCTGGTAGTTTGCTAGAAGCAGGAATGCCTGAAGGGCTAACAGGTCTTCTCTTATCTCCCCTTTTCAGTGGGGGAGGAGTCTGTTGCTGGGGTAGGATAGTGAGAGGGGTTTCTGGATTGGAGCCAAGGGTGGAGGTCAAAGGACTGCTACCATTCAGTGGAACTGAAATAGAGGTGGTCCTATAGTGGGTGGAGTGGCCACATATAATAGGTTCAAAAATGCGAAAATTCCTAAGTCCTTGCTACCATGAGCCAGAGTAGGGAGGAACTGTGCAGGGGTAGAGTACAGGGGTGGTAGGGGGTAAGTGGCAACCACAGGAAAATCAAAACAACAGAGAGAAACAAAGAAACAAAAGTAAACAAAGGATGTAAAAGAAGAGGTACTCAGCTGAAAATTGAACAGGCACCTCTGCTAGCTAACTGCAGTGGGCTGTCCCAATTTTAGAGCAGGAGCTCTCAAAGTGAGTGAGTTGTATATTGAAGGGGGACAATTCAGGGGTAAAATAGGTGTAAAATCAGGATTTTGTGCCAAGATGGGGTAAAAGGAGGAATAAAGTTCTGAAAATTGGTGACAAGAGTTAAAGTGAATTATTAACCAAGAATCTCTGTACAGGAAAAAGGAGGAGGGTTGGGTGTTGAGAAAACTTGTAGGGAGGGTCTTGGTTGCTACAGACAGCATCGCGGATGGTGAGGTAGTTACTGTTGTCAGGTACGGCTGTCCCATCTCTTTCAATAACAATGTGACCCTCGCGTTTAGTGAGGTGGGACAGGAGAGGAGTTATGTTTGGTAAAAAGGTAGGGGGTTTCACTGGGACTGCTCTGACAGCTTTCTGGGCCCAGCTTTGCGTGGTAGGAGGTAGGGGTAGGGTGGATTGGTGGGTAGTAGAGGGTGCTTGTTGGAGTTGTTGAGATTGCAACTCTGCGACTTTGTTTGTAAAGTTGGCAACCTGGGCTTGGGGGTTCTGGATGTCTTTGATATGGCGATCTTGAACAACCATGAGGTGGTGCTACATAGCTTGGACAATCTCGTCCATCTGGTTGTGGGCTTTGTTGACTATGCAAAGCCTTCTGGTGATCGTTTCAATGGTGTGGGGTTGTCCTTCAAGCAGGCTGAAGTTGTTTTCGTCTGATGCCACCACAGAAGATGCAGAAGCACCAACTGTCTGGACTGGGGATAGGGTGTCCTCCATCTCATCTTCCTCCATGGGAGTGTCAGTAGGCGAGGTGAGGTGTTGGTATGGTATGTATGGTTGAAAAGGTCTTGCAAGGAGGTTTGAGGCCCCTTTGCCTCTGCCTTTGCCTTTAGGGGCCATCAGAGGAGTGGAGAGCGTGACTCAGTTGATAAAGGTGATGGAAAACAAATAAGAAAAGATGATTGGTTGATGAAAAGTCTTCAAGAGGGGCAGTGGAAGCGGTGAGAGTTCTCTATTAGCTAATGAGGTAGAAGCTTGGCGAAAGATTTGGTGTGGTGTTTTGTTTCGCTGTGGTTGTAGTGGCAACAGAGTCCTGCCTCTGGCCTGAGGAAAGATGAATTCTCACACAAGGTCATCATTCACGGCATTCCACCCACCACTACCTTCCCCACAGTCCAGGCAGAGATTGAAGCATTCAACCCAGGCACCCACCTCCCCCGCCCTCCTAGATGGCTCACTACTGAGGCACAACACCAGAACAAAGCTGCATCAGCTATGGTTCTCATGATTGCCGGCAAAGACCCCATAGACAATGCCCTCAGCAGAGGCCTCTCCCTCTTTGGCAGGAAGTTTAAGGTGCAACATGACCTCACCTTTGGTCCTGACACTAAATGCTCCACGTCCTTGGAGTTTGGCCATGACCCAACCCAATGCACAAAAACTCCACACTGTGCGATATGTTCCCAGGAACACCCCGCCCACCTCCACACTTGTGGAAAGTCAAACTGTCCTACCAAAGGCAAACCATGCCTTCACACCACGATTCTCTGCCTCAACTGTGGCACCAATCCCCTGGTTACCTCTAAGGATTGTCCTACCTACCTACACACACACAAGGCAGCAACTAATAGGAGGAACAGGGCTGTTTAGGTTATATTAATTTGTATTTCCTTTATTTGTTAGGCTTTAGGCGGGGAGGAGGACTTTGAGTTGTTGTTTGCGCTTTGGCTGGGGTGCCCAATCAAAAAATGACACTATCATGGAGTACGAGACGGATCCATAGCCCTGGTACTTGAGAGTACCCTGATGTATGTGGTGGCGCTTCATAGCCGTTGGCTCCATAAGCGAGATAATGACGTATAATAATAATAATAATTGTTCTGGCATTGTGTAGGAGTGGTGAGCCATCTAGGAGGGCATGGGAGATGGGTGCCAGGATTGAACTCTTCAATTTCAGCCTCAACTGTGAAGAAGGTGGAGCAGGTAGGGATGCTGTAAACGATAACTTTGGACAAATTTTATTCTTTCCGAGACCGGTTACTACAGGTATGGTGGCTCTGATATATTCCTGAATGGCAGTGCAATATGACTTGAGGACAGAGGAGGCAGTAATCTTGTCCTAGGTGAGGAGAAGAACATGGTGGTTGGGGGTGAACTCAAAGGTTGCACCAAGAGGTTTTTTAATTGCAGAGTTGACAACATCCGGGATGGTGAGGAAGGTGGTATCATCAGGAAGGGTCGTGCCATCTCTCTCAATCCCAATAGTCCGGTCGTGTTTGGTCAAAACAGAAGATATTATCTTTTCGCAAGGTGGGGAGGTAGGTGGGCAGGCCGTGAGAGTTTTGGCAGCCCTCTGGGCCCAGGATTGTTGTTGGCGAGGGGGTTGTGGTGGAGCCGAAGCAGTAGTGGCAGAGGCTGTTTGCTGTACCAGCTATTGTGGAAGTTGGGAAACTTGGCTGTTGAGTTGTGAGATTTGATCCGGCAAGCTAGCAGTATCTTCAATATGAGGCTTTTGGATGACCTCCAGATGAGCAATGAGACAGTAGACTGAGTTCTCAAGATGGTGAACTCTCTCAGTCCTGGCAAGGCTGAAATTTCTGGTTGGGTCATCAGGGCCACAAAGCGACCACTGGGCTGAGCCAGAAGGGGTAGGCTCGAGAGGTAATGCAGGAGGCTGGCGTATATCCACAGCAGAAGGGATATCTTCTTCCATCTGGTAATCGCCATGCAAAGAGGATGGTGCTGGAGCTTGGTGGGAGTCGAAAGGGGGTGCAAGGGGGTTTTCAGCCACCTGACCTCTGCCTCTTGCCCTGGGTGGCATCAGAGGTCATAGAGTAGGGACTGAGTTGATGAAAGGTGATAGATACCAGATGATGGAGGATGATTTGTCGATAACAAGTCTTTAGAGTGAGGGGTGAACATTGAATGTTTAGTTCTTGACCAATGAGGTGGGGACCCGCAGAAAAATATGGTCGGGTTGTTTCTTTCACTGTGGTTGTAACCGCAACGGACTCTCGGTAGTTTTCTTAGTGAAGAGGATTATTATTATATCTAATGATCTTGCTTATGGAGCTAAGGGCTATGAAGCGGCATGACATACATCAGGGTACTCGGAAGTACCCGGGCAATGAATCAGTCTGTGACTACATTATAGTGTCATCTTTTCGTTGGGCTCCCAGGCCGCAGTGCAAACAACAAAATCAAGTCCTCCTCCACGTCTAAAGTGGAACTGATAAAGCAAATACAAAGTAATGAGAGCAAAACAGCCCTGTTCCTCCTATCAGTTGCTGCCTGGTGTGTGGGCAGGTACAGTGCCTCGTCAGAAGTGTTCGTGATCTGAGACATGTTTAATTGCAGTTGCGCCATGGGACCGGTGGGGCAATGGTGGGGTTGTCAACGGCGCGCGCGCGCAGTGTGAGCACGATCAATCCTTAACGATCAACCCTCAACGATCAACTCTCAACGATCAACAGTTAATTATCAATAAACTACTATTTATATTTTAGGGGAACAAAATAATAAATAAAACTAGCTAATACTTTGTATAACCACCCCTTGCTTCCAATACTGCAGCTACTCTATCAGGTATTGATTTCCACAACTTTTCAAAAAACTCCTCAGGAATTGTCTCCCAAACCAAAGGTAACACTTGTGCAAGTCTCTGCTTAACAGCTTCTTTTCCTCCTGGGGTATCTCCAATCCTTGGATACTGCTGGTGCAATCGCTTTGTAAGCTCAACCGATACATGCTCAATAGGATTTAAATCAGGGGAGTATGGGGGATGGTCCACCAATTCAATACAATTCCTCTCAAACCAAGCCATAACACTATAAGCCTTGTGAACAGGAGCATTGTCTTGCTGAAAAAAAATATCTTCAAGTTGCATACCAAAGGAAATCATTTGATGAATAACAGGAAAAAGATGTCTTCTCAAGAGCCTAACATACCTGGTCTTATTGACATTTTGGGTGATAGGAACCAAGGGACCTTTTCTCTTCCCCCAAAAGCACCCCCATACCATTAGTGAAATTCGCTTATCCTTTTCCTTTGGATGAACACAATCTGCTAGCCACTGCTGCCCAGGTTCTCTGAAAACCCGCTGCTGCCTAGGATCCTTGGATTTCTCCACACTGCACTCATCACTCCAAATGACTCTCTCAAAATCCTCAGCAGTCCAATCCTTATGAGTCTTAGTCCAATCTAATCTTTTAGCAATATGCAGAGGCTTGAGCTTTGGTCTTGCTTTGGCTAGCTATTTCTTGATATTGGCTTCTCTGAGTATTCTATCAACTATAAATTTGTTAGGGAATCATATCCTATCACTCAAATGAGTACAAGGAAGTGGGTTTTACCAGTAGAGAGAGAAATACCCGGTGCATAATGATCCCTGAAATCTGATCTGGTCATTTTCCAGTTGGATTTGGCTGCTAGGATGATTGTGCGACGGTGTCGCTGGCTGACAGTTGGTGTACGACCGGGGCGAGGTAGATTATCCAGTGATTGGCGCTCACATGCACAAGTGAGGAAGCTTTTAATAGTTGTCCATGGCCGGCCGATAATTTGAGCAACAAGAGGAATATTCCGGAGGCAGTAGAAAAATCCAATGATCATGCCTTTTTCAACATTGGTCATTTCTGTTCTGGAGGTCTTTGGAGTTCGCTTTTTTTTTTTTGATGTATATCCAGTTCTGTTAACCATTGAAAATAATTCAGGACTCGGATATGATTATTAAAATAGAGGAAGTGGTACTATCGTGGTGTAGGGCAGGTATGGTAGGTACGGTGGCGATTAACGGCGAGGTAGCATTTGGCAAGGTGGCATTTGACGAGGTGGCATTTGGCGAGGTTGCTTAGTAAGGCATGTTTCAGGAACACTTCTGAGGAGGCACTGTAGGTGGGACAATCCTTAGAGGTAGCCAGGAGATTGTTGCCACAGTTAAGGGAGAGGATCGTGGTGTAAATTAATGGGTTGCCCTCAGGAGGGTAGTCTTACCTTCCGTAAGTATGGTGCAGGGCTTTGTGTTCCTAAGAACAAATCGGGCAGCATGGGGTTTTGGTGCATTGGGTTGGGTGGTGGCCAAACTCCAAGCATCTGGAGCAGGGAGTGTCAGGACCAAAGGTAAGCTAAGACTCCGTTGCCGTTACAACTACAGCGAAAGAAAAAACTACACGAAGTTTTTCGCCGAGCCCCCACCTCATTGGTCAACAACCAAATCTTCACGCTTCCCCACCCATTTTAAAGACTTTTCATCAACAAATCATCCTCTATTATTTGTTTCCCATCACCTTTTATCAACTGAGTCCTTCTCCCATCACCTCTGATGCCTCCACGGGCTAGAGGCAGAGGCAGGGGTGCTGCCAACCCCTTGGCACACCCATTTCAACGCCACCAGAGTACCGCAGCTCCAACCACGCCTGGAGACACCCACATGGATGAAGACATTCCTTCTCCTGTGGATACAGTCTCGCCTCCCGCTGCTCCAAACCAACCCACACCTGGCTCTGCTCAGTGGTCCCCATGGGAACCAAACAATCCTGACAGCGACACCAACCTCTGCACCAAACTACGAGTCAGCTATCTTGAGGACTTCTTCCAGTCGCTTATCAACCACCTCAGCATTGTGCAGCAAAGGCACATCAGTGACACTGCAGTCTTGAAAGGGCAAATTGATGAGCTCAACCAACAAGTCTCACACCTACAAGAACACCTTCAGCAGCAAGCCTCCACCCCTGCTCCCCTACCCCCAACACTACCAAACGCCCCACCTGAGCAAACCTGGGCCCAGAGGACCGCCAAAATACTTCGTGCCCGCCCCTCTACAACCACACCAAACATCAAACAACCACAGCAACCAAGACCCCCACCATAAATTTTCTCAACAACCACCACTCCTCCTTTTTCCTGCACAGAGATTCCTGTTTAATAATTTACTTTAAACCTTGTCACCAATTTTCAGAACTTTATTCCTCCTTTTACCCCCATCTTGGCCCAAAATCCTAGTTTTACCCCTATTTTTACCCCTGAATTGGCCTCCTCCACCACAGTACTCAGTGAGTTTGAGAGCTCCTGCTCTCAAATTTGCACAGCCTGCTGTTCTTTGCTAGCAGAGGCTCTTATTCAATTTTCAGCTGAGTAGCTCTTCTTTTGCATCCTCTGTTCACTTTTGTTTCTTTGTTTCCCTGTGTTGTTTGATTTTCCTGTGGTTGCCACCTGCCCTCTACCACCCCTGTACTCTACCCCTGCATTCGACCAATCCACTCTGTCCCACTACAGAAAGGACTTAGCAATTTTCGCATTTTTGACTCTGTTATGCCTAACCATCCTACCCATTATAGGACTACTACCATTCCAGTCCCACTGAATGGTAGTAGTCCTTTGAACTCTTCACTGGGGTCTGACCCACACACCCCTCCTGCCAGACTCCCTCCTGCTCCTGACATGTCTATTCATAAGAATAGAGCTCACTCTAGATTCAGGCATTCACCTATCCCTACCTCCTCCTCTAGTCTCTTACAAGAACTCTGCAGCTCCTCTCCACCCCCTCCTACCTCTGCCCAAAGACCTCCTCCCTGTATTAGCTCTTCTCTAAGACTCCGTTGCTGTTACAACCACAGCGAAAGAAAAAACCACACCACGTTTTTCGCCGAGCCCCCACCTCATTGGTTAACAACCCAATCTTCACGCTTCCACACCCACTTTACAGACTTTTCATCAACAAATCATCCTCTATTATTTGTTTTCCATCACCTTTTATCAACTGAGTCCTTCCCCCATCATCTCTGATGCCCCCACGGGCTAGAGGCAGAGGCAGGGGTGCTGCTAACCCCCTGGCACACTTGTTCCAACCCCACCAAAGTACCCCAGCTCCAACCACACCTGGAGACACCCACATGGATGAAGACATCCC
>LN891000.1:503709-517313 GCA_900010015.1 Tuber aestivum | reverse complement strand
GTCACGTCCCGACGGTGGGATGCACGTTGCTGAGACTTGGCAGGACAGTGGAGGATGGCGTGTTCGAAGGACTCGTCCTCTTCCTCACATGAGGGGCAGAGGGTGGAGACGCCTTGATCGTGCCAGGATGTGTGGGTGGCGAGGTAGCTGCTGCCAGACCTCATTTGGTGGATACGGCCCGCAATGAACCTGGGAAGGGCCATGAAGGGGTGCGGCGAGTGCGAGAAGGGGTATGACTTCGTGTCGGAGGCGCGGCACGACCGCGTTAGGTCGACCGAGGCCGAGGCCTTAACTTTGGCCTTCAGGGCGTGGTAGAAGGGTGCCCCCCTCGGGTCGTAGGAGCGGGGAGCAATCAGGTGGGGTGCAGCTAGCGGCAAGAGCGTGAGAATCAGGTCCAGCACTGAGTTAGCTACCGCGTCTAGAGGGAGGTGCTTGCAGCCTCTCCTGGGAGTGGCTGCCCATCGCGTAGGAAAGGCGTTGCCTTGGACTCCCTTCAGCAGGGGGCGGTTAGAGGGGGCTCGCCAGGTGTCCCAAGTGGGGACAGAATTGTCGAGTCTTGTGGAGGCGGGGTTGACTGTCGGTGGTGAGCAGACCAATCTCATGGCCGCTCCCCTTCGTTTTTGACCCAGGTAGTCTTTTATAGGAGGAAGTGCGGCCTCCACGTGGAGTGCGGCAATAGGAGTTGACGAGAAACAATTGGTCACCCAGCGCAGGACTCGGTGCCAGAAGGTATTCATTTTGTTGAGCATGGCCGCGTTGGGGACCAGGACATCTCCCCCAAAGGTGAGAATAGGAAGGATGAGGCCAACCACAAGTTTGCGGTTGAACCAGGGGGGCATGCCCTTTCCTGGTTCGCTTAGCCTGCGCACAGTGATGAAGGCAGCCTGCGCTAGTGCAAGGCGCCTGCTGAAGTGAGGAGTGGTTTCCCAGGCCGGTGTGAGCCAGTAGCCCAGCCATCTGAGTTTGGGTGAGGGGTGGAAGGTTGTATTGTTGAGGCTGATGGGGGATGAGGCCAGGGGGCGGCGGTCCCTCGGGGTGCGCCAATGGGCGAGTTCGGTTTTCGCAATTGAAAATCCCACGCCCAGCTTGCGCGCCCGCTCTTGGACCAGGTAGAAGAAACGTTGGAGCTGCCGAGCTCCATAAGCGAGCTAATGAGACATAATAATAATAATAATGTAATAAGTTGTTTTTCGATTGCTGTGTTGACGGCATCCCAAATGTGGAGGTGGTTGGTGTCATCTTAGAGCGCAGTGCAATCTCTTTTAACAACAATGCCATGGTCGCATTTCATGAAAACTTAAGCTGGTGGAGTTTTATTTGTTGTGGTTATAGAGGGGCAGGCAGCGAGTGTTTTGGCTTCCCTCGGGGCCCAGGTTTGCTGAGGTGGGGGGTTTGGTAGCGTTGCTGGTAGGGGAGCGGGGGTGGACGCTTCCTTTGGAATTTGTTGCTGTACGTGTGAAATTTGTTGGTTGAGCTGGTCCATTTGTCCTTTCAACACAGCAGTGTCACTGATGTGCCTTTGCTGGACATTACTCAGGCAGTTGATAAGTGATTGGAAGGAGTCTGCAAGGTAGCTGACTTGAAATTTGGTGTTGAAGGAGGTGTCTCTGTTAGGGTTGTTTGGTTCCCATGTAGACCAATGACCAGAGCCAGGTGTGGGTGGCTTTGGAGTACCAGGAGGCTGGAATGTATCCAGAGGAGATGGAATGTCTTCCTCCACTTGGGTGTCTCCAGGCATGGTTGGAGCTGGGGTGCTCTGAGGGGGTTGGAATGCGTAATTATTATTATTATATGTTATTATCTCGCTTATGGAGCCAAAGGCTATGACGCAGTACTACATACATCAGGGTACTCTCAAGTACCAGGGCTATGGATCTGTCACTTACTACACCATATTGTCCTCTTTTTGTTGGGCACCCCAGCCAAAGCACAAACAACCAAATCCTCTTCGCCGCCTATTGCCTAACAGATTAAGGAAATACAAAGTAATAAAACCTAAACAGCCCTGCTCCTCCTATCAGTTGCTGCCTGGTGTGCGTGTAGGTAGGTAGGACACTCCTTAGAGGTGGCCAGGTGGTTATTGCCACAGTTGAGGCAGCCAATTGTGGTGTGAAGGCATGGCTGGCCCTTGGTAGGACGGTCTGATCTTCCGCAAGTCTCTGGGTGGGCTGGGTGTTCCTGAGAACAGATGGCGCAGTGAGGGGTTTTAGTGCATTAGGTTGGGTGGTGGCCAAACTCTAAGCATCTGGAGCGTTGAGTGTCAGGGCCAAAGGTGAGGTAACGCTGTACCTTAAACTTCCTGCCAAAGAGTGAAAGGCCTCTGCTGAGGGCTTTGTCTGTGGGGTCTTTGCCTACAATCGTCAGAACCATAGCTGATGCAGCTTTGTTCTGGCATTGGGCTCCAGTGGTGAGCCATCCAGGCGGGCGGGGGAGGTGGGTCCAAGGGTTGAAGGCTTCAATCTCTGCCTGGACTGTGGGGAAAGTGGTGGTGGTTGGGATCCCGTGTATGATGACCTTGTGCCAGACTTCATCTTTTCTGAGTCCACATCCGGCAGGAAAGGCAGCTCTAATAGCTTCCTCAATAACCAAGTGATGGTTTTTGAGGACAGTGGAGGCAGGAGCATTATCCTTGGTGATGAGGAGGACATGGTGGTTAGGCATGAACTCAATGGTAGAGATAAGCTGCTTTTTGATTGCAGTGTTAACCGCATTGCCAATGTGGAGGTGGTTGGTATCATCTGGAAGGGCAGCGCCACCTCTTTCAATAACAATGGTAGGGTCGCGTTTCGTCAAAACTTGAGCTGGTGAAGTCTTGTTTGGTATGGTGGTAGAGGGGCGGGCAGGGAGTGCTTTGGCTGTCCTCTGGGCCCAGGTTTGATAATGTGCGGGGTTTGGTAGGGTTGAGAGTGCTGGAGCAGGAGTGGTGGCTGGCTGCTGAAGCTGTTCTTGTAGGAGTGAAACTTGTTGGTTCAGGTCGTCAATTTGCCCTTTCAAGACTGTAGTATCACTGATGTGTCTTTCCTGGACAACACTGAGGTGGTTGATGAGTGATTGAAAGGAGTCCTCAAGATAGCTGACTCGTTGTTTGGTGTTAAAGGAGGCATCTCTGTAAGGGTTGTTTGGTACCAATGGGGACCACTGAGCAGAGCCAGGTGTAGGCTGGTTTGGAGTAGTGGGCGGCTGGACTGTATCCACAGGAGAGGGGATGTCTTCATCCATGTTGGTTTCTCCAGGCGTGGTTGGAGCTGGGGTATTCTGGTGGGGTCGAAATGGGTGTGCCAGGTGGTTGGTAGCACCCCTGCCGCTTCCTCTAGCCTGTGGACGCATAAGAGGTGATAGGAGAGGCACTGAGTTGATAAATAGTAATGGAAAACAAATAATAGCGGATGATTTGTTGATAAAAACGTCTGTAAAGTAGGCGGGGAAGGGTGAAGATTCGGATGTTGACCAACGAGGTGGCTGCTCGGTACACAACTTGTTGTGGTTTTTTCTTTCGCGGTGATTGTAACAGCAATGGAGTCTTTGGGTTGGAATGGGTGTGCCAGGGAGTTGGCAGCACCCCTTCCTCTGCCTCAAGCCCCTGGAGGCACCAGAGGTCATGGGAGAAAGGGCTCTGTTCATAAATCGTAATGGAAAACAAATAATAGAGGATGATCTGTTGATTAAATCTCTGTGAAAAGGGTGGGGAAGCATGAAGCTTTATGTATATGTCATTATCTCGCTTATGGAGCCAAAGGCTATGAAGCGGCACTACATACATCAGGGTACTCTCAAGTACCAGGGCTATGAATCCGTCTCTTACTACATGATAGTGTCATACTTTACGTTGGGCACCCCGGCCAAAGCGCAAATAATGAAATCCTCCTCCCCGCCTAAAGCCCAACAGATAAAGGAAAAACAAAGTAATAAAACCTAAACAGCCCTTCTCCTCCTATCAGTTGCCGCCTGGTATGCTTGTAGGTAGGTAGGACAATCCTTAGAGGTCGCAAGGTGATTGTTGCCACAGTTGAGGCAGAGGATCGTGGTGTGAAGGCATGGCTTGCCCTTGGTAGGCCAGTCTGATCTTCCGCAAGTATGGAGGTGGGCTGGATGTTCCTGTAAACAGATCGCGCAGTGTGGGGTCTTGGTGCATTGGGTTGGGTGGTGGCCAAACTTCAAGCATCTAGAGCATTGGGTGTCAGGACCAAAGGTGAGGTAACGTTGCACGTTAAACTTCCTGCCAAAGAGGGAGAGGCCTCTGCTGAGGGCTTTGTCTGTGGGGTCTTTGCCTGCAATCGTGAGAACCATGGCTGATGCAGCCTTGTTCTGGCATTGGGCTTCAGTGGTGAGCCATCTGGGAGGGCGGGGGAGGTGGGTGCCAGGGTTGAAAGCTTCAATCTCTGCCTGGACTGTGGGGAAGGTGGTGGTGGTTGGGATGCCGTGGATGATGACCTTATGCCAGACTTCATCTTTTCTGAGGCCAGAGGCGGCAGGAATGGTAGCTCTGATAGCTTCCTCAATAACAAAGCGATGGTTCTTGAGGACAGTGGAGGCAGGAGTGTTATCCTTGGTAATGAGGAGGACATGGTGGTTAGGCGTGAACTCAATGGTTGAGATAAGCTGTTTTTTGATTGCTGTGTTGACAGCATCGCGAATGTGGAGGTGGTTGGTGTCATCTGGGAGGGCAGTGCCCTCTCTTTCAATAACAATAGTATGGTCGCGTTTGGTCAAAACTTCAGCTGGTGAAGTTCTGTTTGGTGTAGTGGTAGAGGGGCGGGCAGGGAGTGCTTTGGCTGTCCTCTGGGCCCAGGTTTGCTGAGGTGGGGGGTTTGGTAGGGTTCGGGGTGGGGGAGCGGGGGTGGAGGCTTGCTGTTGAAGCTGGTCTTGTAGGTGTGAAATTTGTTGGTTGAGTTCGTCAATTTGCCCTTTCAAGATAGCAGTGTCACTGATGTGTCTTTGCTGGACAATACTGAGGTGGTTGATGAGTGATTGGAAGGAGTCCTCAAGGTAGTTGACTCGTAGTTTGGTGTTGAAGGTAGTGTCTCTGTCAGGGTTGTCTGGTTCCCATCGGGACCACTGAGCAGAGCCAGGTGTAGGCTGGTTTGGGGTAGCGGGAGGCTGGACTGTATCCACAGGAGAAGGGATGTCTTTATCCATGTGGGTGTCTCCAGGCGTGGTTGGAGCTGGGGTACTCTGGTGGGGTTGGAATGGGTGTGCCAGGGGGTTAGCAGCACCCCTGCCTCTGCCTCTAGCCCGTGGGGGCATCAGAGGTGATGGGGGAAGGACTCAGTTGATAAAAGCTGATGGAAAACAAATAATAGAGGATGATTTGTTGATGAAAAGTCTGTAAAGTGGGTGGGGAAGCGTGAAGATTTGGTTGTTGACCAATGAGGCGGGGGCTCGGCGAAAAACTTGTTGTGGGTTTTTCTTTTGCTGTGGTTGTAACGGCAACCGAGTCCCTACTGATCTTAGGAGGTGTCTATGCTGTTGGTATCTGCTGCGGTATAGGATCAGGTGTTCTGGTGTCTGTGGTGGTGGTGTGCTCTTAGTACAACTGCATCTGTCACTAACATTCTCATCCAATCTCGTAAGATAGGAATTGAAGTAGCCATGCCCAAGCCTAAGTTGGGTGACAGTTGCAAGTTGTTGTCTGTGGAGCTGAAAGAAGTGTAGTGGAGGATGCAGAGAAGGTAGGTGGAAGTGGATAGACCTATAATGTCTGCCCTGTTTAGCTGGTTGTAGCTGTGTCCAGTACTGGTGCCAGGCTTTAAGGGCAGACTGCTTGATCTGTGTCTTAAACTTGGTCAGTGAGAGATAACTGTCTATATCAGGTTAGTAATACTCCGCTGCTTGTTTTGCAAGTCTGTCAGCTTCAGCATTACCTTGAATACCAGTGTGACTTGGTACCCCATGGAGATGAAGCTGTAAGTGCAGGTCAGAGGATAGAAGGTTCTTTGTAAGTTGTTGAATCTGTTGAGAAATTTGTTGTCCAGGGTGGGGAGAGAGTATGTGAGAGTTGCTGATTGCTGCTTGGTTGTCTGTGAAAACCCAGATATGCTTGAAGGATCGGCTGGACCTGCTGGCTTCTGTGAGTGCTCTGGCAATACCTACCAATTCCCCATCATACACCTTCATCCCACATCCTAATCCAACTCTCCATCTTCCAACAATCCCACCACCATGCATCATTACCACTCCTGCTCTTACTCCTCCATTTTGCAGTTTACTTCTATCTCTGTAGAGAACAAGGTTTTCTGAATTGTTGAGGGAGTTGAGGAGAGTAATATGACTTTTGGCTGCAGTGTCTTTGTCTTCCTGGCTGATAGTGATGTCAAGTTTGGAGGTGGTGTCTGGCAGGTTGGTATCCCAGGGTAGTTGCAGGTTTGGGTAATGCTGTTCAACATCTTGTCCTACCGGCAGGAATGAACTTAGTGTATTTAACACTCTTATTAGTTGGGTGGGGAACTTAGCTTGCTCTGAATCAGTTTTCCTCCAATCAGCCTGCATCTTGCCATATGGCTCATGCTGAGGATTCCTCAAGTATGTTCTGTTATGTTGCTTGTAGGTAGAAGTCCAAGATATGTCACTCTGAGAGGAGGAGGAGCATGGGCTGTCTAGTGGAATGGATGAGGAAAGGGTGCTTGGGAATGAGCTGGGTGTTCTCTGCCTGATAGGATGGTCTGAAAGCATCTGTAAAACTCTGTAAGCATATCTCTTACACTGTCCGTCAAGTCTCAATGGAATGGGAACGGTGGCTGCTGCAATCTCCATTGCAGCAGTTGGTGCAGTTCTGAAAGCCCCCAGGATTCTTCTGTTTGCCTCTGCCTGCAACTTCTGTAACTTGTTAGCAAGACCAATTTGACCTTTCCACCAGACCTCTGCTCCATAGTCAGCTATTGGAGTAATGCAGGTATAGTATAGTTGCCTCATTGCTGGTGCTGAAAGGCCCCATTCTGAGTTGGATAATCTAGAAATCATGTTAAGTGCCCTAGTTGCTGTAGCTGTCTTCTGTTTCACATGGTAGTTAAACAAAAGCTTCCTGTCAAGCCAAACTCCTAGCCATATAACATGCTGAGAAGGGAAGACAACAGTGCCATGAGGAAGAATGACAGGGGAGTTGGTAGTAAAGTCTCTTGTTTTGTTGTGAAAGTGCATGAGTTCTGTCTTGGGATCATCAAATACTATTACATTGTCAGCTGCCCAACTCCAGGCCCTTCTGGCTACTACCTCCAATGCCTTGGAGTTAGCCTGCTCAGAGGGGCCTGTGACTATAAAAGCAATATCATCAATAAAGGAGGGGGATCTTAGCTGTGGAGTCAAAACTCCTGGTTCCAAGTCCTTGAACAGGTTTGTTAAGTAGAATAGTAAGAGGATGGGTGAAATAGGAGAGCCTTGAGGAATGCCTGTGTTGACTGGCAGGAGTGGTTGTCTTTGCCCATCAAAAGCTAACCCCAGTTTCCTGTTGGAGAGGAAGCTGTCTGTCCAGGTAAGAACTGGTGGAGGAAATCCTAAAGACTGCAGCACCAAGAGTAGTTGTGTTTTGCTAACATGGTCAAATGCACCTTTAACATCAACAAAGAGGGCAGAAAGGACTTTACCATTCAACTTAGCCTGCTGAATATCATGTGTTAATGCCATCACTGCATCCACTGCACTTCTTCCTTTCCTTCCTCCCATTTGCTCTGAGTGAAGAAGGCCTTTAGTTTCTGCAATGTAAGCTAGTCTCTTGGCCATTATCTTTTCTGAAATCTTTCCTAAGCAGTTTAGCAGAGAGACAGGTCTATAAGCTTTGGGGGTAGTGTAGTCTGCTTTGTTAGGTTTTCTGATTATAGCTCCAGTTGCCTCTCTCCAGCATTGGGGATGATACCCTGTCTTCAGTACAGTTTGAAATAACTTAACAAGAGGGATAGGAATTGCATGATACACTTGCCTCCGACAAAGAAAGTTAATACCATCAGGTCCTGGAGCTTTATGAGGTGCAGATTTGAAGATTGCATCTTTCACCTCCTTGTCAGTAATATCATACCAGGGAAAGCACTTATCTATTTCTGTATCCTCAGGGTTGAAAGTTGTTTTGCTTGCAGGTGGATTAGGGAACATGGCTTCTCTGAACATCATGCACTTACCATCAAAGTCAGTAGCACACTGTAGGTTAAAAGACAGGGGAGGAGTTTTGAGGGACTTAGTTGGTCTAGTATACTTAACTGCAGTAAAGATATCTCGACTCCTAGCAGAGTTGAGGAAACCCTTCCAGCAGTTAGATTTGCTGTCTCTGATTTTCCTAAAGTACCTGTTCCTAGATCTTTTGTAGTCAGTGTAGTCAGTCTCAAGTCTGGACTCTTTCCATATTCTGCAGCATTTGGCCATCTCACTCCTCATACTAGCAAGTTCCTCAGTCCACCACCTCTTTGATCTAGAGCAAGGTTTGCTAAGAGGAACATGTAGAGAGAAAGACTGGTGAATTGAGTCTGTGAGAATACATGCAGCCTGGTCTAAGGATTCAGCTGTACCATTATCAAGCAGGAGAGTAAATGTAGGAGAAGACTTAGCCATTAATTCCTGTAGTGTCTTGTGAAAAGATTTCCAATCTGCTGCCTTCCAGTTGAATTTGTTGCCCATAGGACTTGGAACTAAGCAGTTAGCATCTAATACTAGGGAGAATCTTACCACCTCATGGTCACTTCCAGTATGTGCATCCTGATCCACAGCCCAGTCAACTAGCCTGTCAAAGATATCAGGAGTGCCTAGTGTTAAGTCCAATATTGAAGTCCCATTTCCTTGTCTGTAGTTGTAGGTAGGAGTATCAGGGTAGTTGACTAGATCACACCTGTTAGCTATAAACCAGTCCACTAGAGAGTCCCGTCTGATTTGCTGTTGAACTTCGGAATTCCACCAGGGATGATGGGCATTGAAGTCACGACAAAGGATTGAGGATGGTGGTAGCTGAATGTACTGTAAAGTTCTGTCCATAGTATAGACTGGTCTAGAGTTTGGTGTTAGTTTTCTTCTTTCATTATAAATATTCCAAAGGGTAAACTTCTCTGTTCCAGCTAGAATCTGGAGTGGAAGGATATCACCATCAAGGTGAGGAAGAAGGTCAGCTCTAGAAGAACAAAAGATATCTTGTCTGGATTTGCTAATGTAGGCAGCAGTTCTAGGTTTTTTACCATCAGCAGTATCAGGTAGAATAGAATCAAAGGAGGGGTGAGAGTAAGGAGTGCCATCAGATGCCAGCCAGGGCTCTTCAATCAAAATAATATCTGCTTTGCCATTAGTGTAGTGAAGGAGAGAGGTCAGAACTTCATAAGTCTTTGCACAATTGTGCTGGATAATAGACATTGGCTTGCCTCTCATAAGGAATGAGAGGGGTTGTCAGCAGCAGCAGGTTCAGGTTTCTTGACAATATTCCTATAAACCTCACACCTTAAGTCAGTAGATTTGTGAGATCCCTCACAGTTAGCACACTTGAACTAGGTATGAGAACACTCCTTGTTAGCCTGACAGGTAGAGCATTGGTGTAGCCTAGTGGGGTAAGTTCCACCACAGAGTTGATACCTAGGATCCTGCCTGCAGAGTTTCTGATGATGTCCAAACTTCTGACAGTTTCTGCATTGTGAGGAGGGTCTGGTGTCCATGAACTCTGAAGTTCTTACAGAAGTTCCTGCAATCACAAGTCTATTTCTCAGTGCATGCTTCAATTCTCTTGCAGTTTTAAAGGACAGAACTAGTGAGGAGTGTAACTTTCCTGCTCTGGCCTCTGCTCTGGTCAGCCATCTGGGTGGAGCAGCCAGATGAATATCCTGGTTGTAGGTCTCAATGTCCTCTCTGAAGGCTTCCATTTCCTTCTCCTCACTGTCTGCCACAATCATGTCAGTAGAAACAGAGTGTGCAACCAACTTGTACCATTTCTCCCTGACAACCACTTCCTTTAATCCAGGTACCAGATGGCTTCAGACAGTTTCCTGCTCCTTCAACTCAGCTGCAGTGTTGCCAGGCTTCACTTCAATAACAATGTTGTTATTAACAGATAGCCTGACCAGAACCACAGTAATGTTCAAGTCAGCCTTCTGTAAGGATTGATTCATGGCTTCTCTGATCTAAAGTTGGTTGAAGTTGGTAGGAGGGTGGGTGGATTTGAGGATCAGGGTCCTCTCCGGCTCAGGCACAAGATCAGGGGATCTTTTAGGAGGCTTAGACTTGGTGACAGAGGTAGAGGTGACTGATTGATTCTGTTTAACAATGTTAGCCCAGGTTTTAGTAGAGGAGGAATAAGGGGGATTGGTGGTAGCAGAGGTGGTGGTAAGCTTGTCCAAGCTGGTCAAGATAGACTCCAAACTCTTTTCCTGCTTGTTTAGTCTGACTTCAATTTCAGCTGGGATTGGGGAAGGACTCTCAGAGTGGTTATTATTAGGATAGCTACTGATGTTAGTAATAAGTTGTGAGAGAAACTCCTGTTAATGAGGGGTATAGTGCATCTTATTGGCCTTAATTTCACCAACCAGCTCATGTAAGAACTGTTCAAAGATGGGATACTGAGGCCTCTGAGCTGAGGTAGGAGGAGGAAAGGAAGAAGTGTAGTCCATATCTGGAGACAAGGAACTAGATGCAGGTGGTCTTTGGGCAGGAGTAGGCAGGACAGGAGTTATACCAAAAACTTCTTGTAGCTTACTAGAAGCAGGAGTAGGTGAAGGGCTAACAGGTCTTCTCTTATGTCCCCTTTTAAGAGCAGGAGAAGAGTGTTGGTGGGGAAGGGTATTAAGAGGTGTCTGAGGATTAGAGCCAAGGGTAGAGGGTAAAGGACTACTACCATTCAGTGGAACTGTAATAGAGGTAGTCCTGTAGTGGGTTGGGTGAACAGGCATAATAGGCTCAAAAATGCGAAAATTGCTAAGTCCTTTCTGCAGTGAAAGAGAGTAGGGAGGGAGTATGCACGGGTAGAGTACAGGGGTGGTGGGGGGCAAGTGGCAACCAGAGGAAAATCACAACAACAGGGAGGAACAAGGAAAGAAAACTAAGCAGAGGATGTAAAAGAAAAGCTACTCAGCTAAAAATTGAACAGGTACCTCTGCTAGCTAAGAACAGTAGGCTGTCCAAATTTGAGACCAGAAGCTCTCAAACTGACTGAGTTCTGTGTTGAAGGGGCCCAATTCAGGGGTAAAAATAGGGGTAAAATCAGGATTTAGTGCCAAGATGGAGGTAAAAGGAGGAATAAAGTTCTGAAAATTGGTGAAAAGGTTTAAAGTGGTTTATTAAACAAGAATCTCTGTGCAGGAAAAAGGAGGAGTGTTGGTTGTTGAGAAAATTTATAGGAGGGGTCTTGGTTGCTGTGGTTGTTTTTGAGGCTCTCCTGCTGATGCTAAGCGAGGTTAAGCAAAAGCGGGGTACAGAGGACAGAGACCTCAAGATGAGGCCCCCAGGGTGAGGAGAGGACCCCCATCCAGCAGAGGCGAGATGCCATAAGAGGGAAGAAGAAGAAGAGGGGCCCTTATGGGCAGAGCAATGGAAAGAAACAGCCTGCACCGCCCGGCGGCGGAGTGCATGGCTATACAGAAGTGGGGATGATACCTCAGTATTGAGTTGTTCCCGATTAGGAAATATTTTTCGATGACCAGAGGAGTAGCGGAGATGGCGGATGGGCTTAAAGCAAGGGATTTTTGTTTTTTTGTTTGACTCATTGATTATTTGTTTCATGTACAAAAAACCTATGCAGCGCTCGCTATGGCGACAAAAAACCCATATTCCTCCTATCACCACAGGAAAATGCCAACCCCCCAAGCCCCTCTGCTATGGTACCAACCGCACAACTCACCTTAGAGAATAGAAACCCAAGCCCGGCTAGATGGACGAACAATAAAATCCTAACTAAGAAGAAAGCAGGAAGGACCAGCAAAACCCGCTGAGAAATACCAAAAAGAAAAAAGAAAGGTTAGTAGCAAGCCACGTAGGCCCCGAAGTGCGAGTCCACTCATTCTAGCGGGAAGCGACGCACAAAGCGCGCTAAGATAGGAGGCCCCCCCCAGACCCCCTCCAAGGAGACAGTGCAATACCATTGAGGGAAGGAGGAGACCAGCCAGCCATGGGCAATACCCGGGGGGAGAGGAAGGTGTAGCAGTAGGGTGCCAGCCGATCCGACCATAGGGAGTGGAGAGCGGTGGGGTAGACCCAGAGACCTTAAACATTGTCTATCTGTAATTGTGTTCGTGTCTGACTAGACAGCCTCTTAGGGAGACAAGAGAATGCGGAGATCGACCGTAGCCTGTTGGCTGTTCTACCCTACTGCAAATGTAGTCCCGGCGGTCTGACAATGGTGGTTAAGGGGTTGACGACCATGAGAAGGCTAAGCGAAGCCAACTCAGGAGGTGGAGATAACTTCCCGCCACGCATGGGGGGAGGAGGAAGGGGGAGTAAGGAACATCATCAACGGCTGCCTAGGCAAACTATAGCAGGTGTTTTCCCGTGTCTCTGATGTAGTCCTTTGTTCTGAGCAAGATAGCGTCCCTGTTGTGGAAGCAATCCCACCACCTCCTAGCCAGCCAAGGAGGGCCTCCGAACGACGAACTCACAAGGAGAGAGAGGGCCCTGCGACAGTAGACCGAAGTTAATAACCCAGGCATGAGAGGAGAGAAGAGCCAGACTCCGTTAGGCCGAGGCCAAAGGCAAGAGTGTGCAGGAGGGTAGAGAAGGTGTTGTGATGAAACAAACAACACATGATAAAAACCGTGGTGTTGACTTTTCAATTGCCGGTGGTGTAGCGGAGACGGAGGGACTTACAGCTGGGGATTTTTCTTTTTTTTTGTTTAATGCATATATTCTTTGTTGAGGTACAAGAACCTACATGAAGCGCTAGCTATGGCAAAAACAAAACCTTAATATCCAACACCACAAACAATAACGAAATCATTCTCCGCCAGCAATACCTTCCTGTGAGTAATAAAACCCACTGCGCCCGCCAGGGGGACTAATCATAAAAGAAAAGACAAGCCTCCTCCTGCACGAAGCAAGTATAAAGCATGGAAAGTGACATAAAAGCAGGAAAGACATCAAAAAGAAATACCACTTCAATCTGAAACGAGGTTGGTACCTGGCGATGCCTAACCCCCGCCCATCGCGGGGGGAAAGTTGGTGCTGGTATCGGAAATGTATCGTGCAATGTCCCATAAGAGGTCCTTATCGGCCCACTGGGGACTCTCAGAGCCTAAAGAGTCTACTCCTGGGATATAGAGCAGTCTTGAGGGGGCCTTAGAGGGACAGGGGAGGACAGCATGTTGCATAGTGTCTGGCTCAAAGCCGCAGGCAGAGCAAGTTCTAGGTTTTTGTGGCTTGTTCCAGGGGGTGTGTGCCGCTAGGTAGCTTTTTTGAGCTCTTATCTGATATATTCCTCTGGCCAGAAAGCGGTCCAGCCCCATGATGGAGTGCGGGGCTTCGGGCGGGGGGGGGTAGGGGTAGTATGGTCGGGGGGCGCCTGTAGTGCCCAGTCTCGGAAAAGGAGGGAGCGAGTGGTGGCCTTCAGGAGGGAGTACTTCTGTGAGGAGGGGAGATTGTTGATCATCCCGGGGACCAGGTGCCTGTACAGGCCCGGAAGAATCCCCTTGGCAGCGACACAGGCAAGGGAATGAGCTATACCA
>LN891000.1:427807-494240 GCA_900010015.1 Tuber aestivum | reverse complement strand
CTAGGAGTGCGTGCATAGGGTCATAGCTTATGGGACGAGAGTCATTTAGTTAGCTTTCCCAAGGGTCACGACAGTTAGCCACTGATGAGACACCCATGTGCAGAGGGTTTTACTCCGGCAGGTGTATTGGTAAACACCTCGCAGGAACTGATGTGCATAGGGGAGATTTCTGCTAGAGTGCACTGACACCTATAGCCCTTCGGGGACACGGTAATGGTGCCGGGGCAACCCTTACGGAGAAGGGCATACTCACGTTGGTCGGGGTAACCTGATGGGGGAGTTTTTGGTATAAGTCTGACTACTTAAAGATTATACGAGAACTCTCCTACCCCGACACAATCAACATCCTCTCGCGAGACTTTAATTGAGATAAGCCTGAGCTTAACGATATTAAGTTTTACCGTTTACTTTTATTCTTTACACTTTTGCAAGAGCTGTGTTCGAGAGATTCGAAGTTTGGTGCGGTCGCATCCTTGGGAAACATCTACCTGAGGAAGCCCCCGTTACAGTATATCATTAAGCGAGCCTCTTGCTTAACTCTCCTCCAGATTTTTAGTTGTTGAAATCGACGTTAATAGACCACGATGGCTACTCAAGCTTTGCCACCTACGGTCGAAGAAACAACGTCGAGTTCGGATAGCAGCTTGGATCTCAACGAGAATCCACTAGAAGCTGCCATTTTCAGAGCCTCTATTATCGCAGACACGCGCGGTCTAGGAGAGTCATCGCATCCATTGATCGATGCAGCTCCTATCGAACTCCCAAACGAATGTCGAGACCTGGTCCTTCCGGACCCCGGCATCGCCGCTCTGTCGTTCCTAAGAGATATTCCTTTTGCACAAGGAGTACAAAAGGACAACCCCGAAGCCGAAGAATTAACCGTCACGGAATTTACACGCAACTTCGTCTAGCCCTACATCCTACGAGAAGTGATGCAGGAGATCACAAGGGTAAAGGGGGAATCGCATAATTGGAATAAGAAGACTCAGAAGGTCTTCTAGAAACAGATCATAGATTCATCGGTGGGATGGATGAAAAGGCAACATGAAGCATTCCTGGTATTGTTAGGAAACCAAGAAGCAATGAAGGTACGGATGGAAGCATTGGAAAAGGCTGCGAAGGATGGATATCAGATAGATGAGGACAATGATGTCCTGATGATTGAGGCGGTCCCTGCGGTACCCCTATTAAAGGAGAAACCTGCGGATTATGCAGGGCCACTGACTCTCTTTGCGAGAAATGAGAAATACAGGGCTCAGCTGAGCCCGTTAGGACTGACAATCGTGGAAAGCTTAAAGGATCAAGGATCTGAAGCAGCTCATTCTTTCGCTCGTGCCTCCTCTCGTTCGCTCTCCGTCTCGGTGGCCCACAGTCACTCCGTCAGTCCGATAGGAACTACACGACCACAAGGTTCACGACGAGTGTCCCCTCAACCATCGCGACCTATCTGAGAACCCTCTCCCACAATCACAGTGACACCTGTGAAACATCCTGAATCGCAACCCGCTTTCCCGTTCCCCGTATCGCTCCTCCCTCCCTCAGGGGGGACTTTCGATCAAGGTCCCATGATACCTTGCGAGCATAACCCGACACCCGCAGCAACGCCTGCACCTCTTGCGGTCAAAAGTACATGGCCAGCCAGGAGACCAGGGTCTCCGGGGCTGGTTGACCGTATCGAAAGGACATTGAATATACTTGAGAGAACCTCACGCCAACCGGGCCGACCCGCCACAGCTTCTCAAGGCACTCCTGTCCGTGTCGTGGCTACTCCGCGCCAACCCAACCGGCCACAGGTCCCTATACCAACGGCACCTGTTAAACCCTCGGGAAATGCTGGCTTTCCCGGGTTTGGACCGACACCCTCGAACAGAGGACCCTTTTGTCACCCCACTTGCCCTGGATACGGTGGATGTCATGACTTCTTTTGTCAACCACCGCCAGCAGAGGTACAGGGGGGTCAAACGCAGGACAGCAGACAAGATAAGGGAAAGGGAAGGGAACAACCAAAATGTGGGTGGTGCGAAAAGAGAGGACACGAGGGACCTCTACTACACCCAGAGACCTGCCCGGCTTTTGCCGAATGGTTAAAGGTATCGCAGGCTGCGCCAAACCCGATACCGTCGGGGAGTAACCAGCCAGCAGGCTGAGTGCCGCCACAAGCACCGTCAGGAGGGGGTCCTCCGGATGACGGGAATCGCGGTGGTCGAGACCAGCAATTTGATGGTCATGTGAGACCAAGGGAAAGTTTCGGTGGTAACGCGGGAGGCAGTGGGGGTGGTAACCTACCTCCCGGTGGTGGATTCTTTGGGGCTGGCGCAGGAGATCCGGGTGATTCCGATCCTGATGACAGTTCTGATGATGACGCCGACTTCCTACCTGATATCACACCCTATTTGAGACCATGTTGCAATGGCTGGAACGATGAGAAGAAAGACTAATATGACCCTCGGGCAGATGCACTACGAGAGCGGTTGCAAAACCAATCTCGTTCCTCGTCTTCATCAAGTCGCAGGAGGCCGGAAAAGCTAAGCGGCATTCCCACATTTAAGGGAGTAATTGCGGACCTGGCTGTTTTTGTGACTCTGGTCGAAGCCGAGTTCGAATACTTTTCCGATTGCCGTCTGACGGACATGGATAAGATCAACTTGGTAATACCTCTTCTCGAAAACGAAGCCCGCGATTGGTACCTAGGGATACACTCTCACATCAACCGTGAGGCTGCGAAAAGAGTGGGCATGCCATTGAACAAGAACGGGCTGCTCCAGACATAGAAGGGTTTCCGTGAACGGTTAGAGCAGAGTGACGGAGGTGATAATGTGAATCGGGATACAAATCTAGTCCAGTGGAATGACTTGTTGATGAAAGCCAACCAACGCGCTCCTTACCTGGATAGGATTATTGATCTGATGTACAAGCTGAATTACACAGACCATCAACAGGTTAAGGATAGGGTTAGGGCTGGGATAACGCCGAAGCTTCGGGCCGCGTGGCTATTAAAAACCCCTCACCCCGACCGCCTCAACGACTACTTGGATCTACTCTGACAAGTCGGTCATAAATTAGAGGATGACAAGCGTTTCGGACATCTCCTTGACGACAAGCCATCAAAACCACGAGAGAAGAGAGAAAAGGAAACTTCCAAACCTACTAGCAGGTTTAAGAAGAAGGAGAAAGGTTTGGGTTGGAAGGACAACAAACCGCGGAAGACCGCTAATGTTGGCACCGGGAAGCAGGCTGGGAGGTCTGAGTATGCTATTGCTCATCAAGGGATGCCGCAGACCCTGACTGATAAACGACGCAACAATATGCAATGCACTAAATGTGGGAAGGAAGGACACTTCTGAAGACAGTGTTCGATGACATCCCCAGTTGTTTATGCCGTGAAGAATACTGCGGGAGTGAAACGGTCACACCCAAAGGCAGAATCTTCGACAAAGGGCAATACACGACTCAATCGTATTGAAGCGTCTCGTCCGCCGCCTTCGGGTTCCAAGCTTTTAGAAGCCCGCAAACCCTCTCCTACTATTATGGAGGTTGATACGGACCTCAGTGAAGGTAAGAACCTAATCCTAAGAAGGAAATAACATAGACTAACCTATCCAGATCAACGATGATCTTGAAGAAAGGATAGCCACTCCAAGTGGAAAGGATTAAGGAAAGAACCAATCCGCGTTGACTAGCTCTTCGGTTCTGACCAGTCTTTGATACAGGAGTATCGAGAGACTACCTGGTCAGATAGATGTTACGGTCGCGCGCGATGTTGTGGTTTTTTCTTTAAGTTCTTAAGTTTAGTTATTTCTTATGTTATCATTCATGTTGGACATTTCCGGGAAAATTACTTTCAGGTGTTTTCTTTGGATAAGCATTCTGCTCAGAGGGGTCGCTTCGGAAAATTGGAACCGCGCGACATTCGGATGGGGCACAAAGATGCCCTGTTTGGCACCGGTTGACTGGACGTCTCTGGAGAGCAAACGTATTTTCTTGTCTTATATGGGTCAGTTGTCTTGTATGGTTGGAATTGGTTCGGGTCATTAGTCTTGAATAAAAGTTATCTTCAAGTTTACCTGAGGAGGGTTTAATACCCGAAATCACGCTGGCGTGATAGTAAAGAGCACTCCAATCCCTTTATTGATTAAACAATTCTTGAAAACGTTTACCGACCCGTTGTGGCTGCTCTTGTGTCGAAAGGCAAGAGACTAGCAAGAATGAGTACGATAAGACAACGAAAGGGGGCGAGGCACTCGAGCCCACCCCGACATAGCAAATCAATTCACTTAAGGGTGAAACTGGATTGGCACATAGGGTGTAGGCAAGTAAGTGCCGAAGCACTATTACTACTAGATAGCGGAGCGACAGGCCCCGTACTAAGTAGTAAATGGGTTAAGAGTACCCAAGCTCCTTGTGTAAAGAGAAGAATCCATACTCCGATTAAGGATGCAAGCGGAAATAATATACCTGGATCAGGTCTTCATTATACCAAGTCGTTAGCCTTGAAGATCTGTGATCATGTAAATGGTATGCGCTTTGAGGTAGCCGATATTGCCGACAGAAGAGTTGACGGCTATCTTCCAATGTCGTGGCTGAGAGATCATAACCCCGACATAGATTGGAAAGTAGGATCCCTGGCCTGGGGCTCAGATTTCTGTAAGGAAAATTGTCTTACGGAGCAGAGGCGGTTAGTATACATGTCGGATGAGGAGCTATTGGCAGAAGATCCCGAAAATGTATATTTTCTAGGAACCGTAGAGTTCGCCGATGAGAGAGGAGGAGATGTCACGATCCAACTCCCGCCGGAGTACAAGGATTTTGGTGATATCTTCAGCCAAGAAAGGATAGATGCGTTACCAGAACATACAAAGTATGATCACAGGATCGAATTGATCCCCCGGAGCACCCCACCTTGGGGGCCCATCTATCCAATATCAGAGAAGGAGCGGAAAGCACTTAAGGAGTTCATAACCGAGATGTTACGAACAGGGAAGATAGAAAGATCTACTTCCTCATCCTGCGCTCCTATACTGTTCGTGGCAAAACCAGATGGCACGCTGAGACTGGTAATAGATTACCGAGGGCTCAATAAAATAACGGTGAAGAACGGATATCCTCTCCCGTTAATGAATGAACTGCGAGGAAGGCTCTCCAAAGCCACAGTGTATACTTTGATGGACCTCAAAAAGGGATATTGGGGAATCCGGATGGCCAAGAAGGGTACCGGAGATACACACTCGCATGAGGAACTCAAGGCTTTCCATAGCGAACTGGGATTACATCAGTTTAAGGTAATGCCCTTTGGGTTATGGAACGCGCCCGCCACCTTCCAGACCATGATAAATGACATATTTAAAGATATGCTGGGAGAAGGAGTCGTAGCCTATATGGACGATATCCTGATCTATTCAGAGACCATTGAAGAACTTGTCTCGTTGGTTAGGCGCGTAATGGAAAGACTTAGGGAACACCGACTATGTGCAAACATAAAGAAGTCGTTCTTCCACAGACGTGAGATAGAATTTCTAGATTATAGGATATCCGAAAAGGGAATATCTATGACCACCAAAAAGGTGGATTCCATCTGGGAATGGAAGAAGTCGACTAACGTCGTCGGAGTCCAAAGTTTTCTGGGCTTCGCCAACTTCTATAGGAGGTTTATAGAGGGTTTCAGCAAGATAGCGAAGCCTTTGACGGACCTTACTAAGAAGGATGTTAAATTTGATTGGACCCCTGCTTGTAGCGAGGCATTCTTTGAGTTGAGAAAGGCCTTCACTTCGGGACTAATCCTAGCACACTTCCATTCTACCCGTCAGACCAAGTGGGAGATGGACGCACGTGACTTTGCCCTGGGTGCCGTGCTGTTTCAGTTCTGCGAAGATGAGAAATAGCATCCAGTGGCCTTTCATAGTAGGAAGTTCCACCCAACGGAGATAAATTATGATGTACATGACAAAGAAATGACTGCCATAGTTGCAGCTTTCAAGGAGTGGGAACATCTGTTTCGGTCGGTAGAGGGTGAAATCTCGGTTTACACCGATCGCAAGAATTTGGAGTACTTTAATAGTACTAAGACCCTCAACCGTCGACAACATCGCTGGGCAGAATTCCTGCAACGGTTCAATTTCAAGGCAGTTTACCGTGAAGGAACATTGAACATGAAGGCTGATGCACTGTCAAGGCGTGGAGACCACTGCCCTGAAGGGGGGAGTAACTCTCTGTCAGAGACACCAAAGCCGTTTTTTCGCCCCGGACAATGGGTTGTGGGACACGAGCGAGACCTCTTACGACCACAAGCATAGGCAGCCTGTCAAGGCTACCGGTTAAAATCAGCATTTTTGGATGCATTACGAATTGCTGCGAAACAGGATCCTGTCTATATGAAGGACGTGAAGGCAGTGTCAGCGGAAGACAAAGTAGTCGACCACAACCTGACAATAGAAAGAGATCTCCTTCTATATAAAAACAGGTGGTACATTCCTGACTCACAGGATTTGAAGGAAAAGATCATGGAAGCTGAACATGACTCCCGAATTGCGGGACACTTGGGGACATATAAGACAGTAGGCAGGGTTAGGGCTAACTTCTTTTGGCCAAAGATGGATGAGACCATTACGGACTATGTTCGTACATGCGATACCTGTCAACGGAACTAGTCCGTTAAGCATAAGAAGTTTGGTCTGCGGGAACCTATTGGTGTACCCTTGAGACCGTGGACGGATATCTCAATGGACTTCATAGTTGCACTACCGAAATCAGAAGGGTATACGAAAATTTGGGTCATCGTGGATCGATTCTCAAAGATGGCAGACTTTATACCTTAGGCCACTGAGACCCCCATCAAGGATCTGGCTCTGATATTCCTGAAGGAAGTTTGGCGGCTCCATGGGCTCCCAGAATCTATTATCTCTGACCGTGATAGTCGATTCACATCCAAATTTTGGATAAGCCTGATGCAACAGTTGTAATTGAAACTACGGTTATAGACCGCTTTCCATCCTGAGACTGATGGGCAGACTGAGCGGGTGAACCAGACCTTAGAGCAATACTTGAGAAGTTATTGTTCTTACCAGCAAGATGATTGGGCATCGCTACTACCTTTAGCGGAATATGCATACCATACTTCAACCTCTGAGTCAACTAGATTATCTCCTTTTGAGATCAATTACGGTTTCAACCCACGGACCAACTGGTCGGGTACCGTTTCAGAGCAACAAGGTGTTCACCCCAGTAGCGAGCTATTGGTAAGGAATTGGGAAGGTGTCTGGCAAGAAGTCCGAGATACACTTAAGCCAGCTCAAGAGAGGCAAAGGAAATGGCATGACCAGAAACGGTTGCCATCACCTGAATATGTTACGATGGAGGATGTCACAAATGGCAGGGCAAAAAAGGCTGATCGCGTGATACTAAATCGAAAGAAGATCCGTACTAAGCGACCTATGGAGAAGCTGGACCACCGAATGTTTGGACCCTTTCTGGTCAAGCGAAAGGTAGGTAACCGAGCTTACGAACTCCAATTACCTGCCCGTTGGTCAATCCATCCAGTATTCAATGTCGGACTCTTAGAACCCTATCGAGAGGACCCAAGTGGTAGAAGGACTAAAGAAGTCCCAGTCTCCGAGATAGTAGACAATGAGCTCAGTTATGTTATCGAGGCAGTCATAGACAGTCAATGGTATGGTAATATGAAAGCGAAATTTCCAAATTGCTTCGTTCAGTACCTAGTTTCACGGGAAGGCTATGGCGTAGAGGAAAACTCTTGGGAGCCCTATGAGATGCTAGAAGACACTGGCTTACAGGCCATGAAGGAATTTCACCATCGGTATCCCAACAAACCCAGAGACCATAGGGTTGAGGGGGAACCGAACGGGGGAAATAAAAGACCACGTTAGCGGACCGGGTCGGTCCTTAGAGAAGAGGTGAGTGATGTAACGACCCTAAGTAATAGAGCTATGGTAACCTATCTCTACGCCCATACAAAGGACTAAGAGGTCTGATGGTAGACAAGGCGGATATACAGACGTATATCCAAGAGATAACTGATGGTCCGGAAATCTCTAAAGAACAGAAGTTACTTAAGGAATAGGTGTACCTAAGTAGTAGTTATAACGTGACAATGTCCGCTCTAGCCTATGGATAGGTCAGAAGGGCGGGTGAGTTTACCCTGCGTAAGGAGGTCAGGTTACCCTACCATGGAGACTGGTTTCGTGTCACCATGGACCTACTTACCCTACCTTTGGGACACTATTACCCTACCTTCCGTCGGAAATGTTCTCGGAGGAATTTCGGGAACAGTTAGGATTGTTTGTTAGGCAATGACGATCGACGGGCACTTGATTGTACTTTGATTGAAAGACTATGGGAGGAGCTATAGTGCTCCGAACAAGCTGTGACTTGGTAGAATTATTCCTAACAGGTACCTGCGGCCCCAGGGTTCACCCTGGGCATCATGGGCCAAAATGGGTGGAGTTGCCGTTATGCTAGTTAAATGGAATCTATGAAGACATGTCCATAACACTGTATGCGTCGTGGCCGTCCGTCCGACCGGGGGCTGTTCGCAGGATATATGAGGGGGCCAGGGTGAGAAGGTCAGGTACCTTCTCCAAAAGGAACGGAGTAAAACGGACCAGAACTGACGGAGTTAGCGTGAGCTATCCGGAAGGGTCCCCAGAGTAGTCCTGGGTAGTGCCGGAGACATCTGGGAAGGTTTTACGCCAATCATGCCTACACGTGCCCCTTTGCCGTAGGCTCTTTGTGGGTTGTTTGAAGACTCTAATAGCATGAGACTTATCACCGTGAGTGGTGTGCCGGGGGTAAGGGACCATGGGTAGCGCCCAGGGGTCAAGCCGCCAACACAGCTCTCCGAGGGAGCGTCGTAGACCCCCTAAGTTCGCAATTAAGAAAGATAGAACTTAGCCGGAAGACAGCTGATGTCTACCAGTGCTTGCATAGGTCATAGCTTATGGGAAGAGAGTGATTTTGTTAGCCTTCCCCAGGGTCTTGACAGTAAGCCACTGATGAGACACCGATGTGCAGAGGTTTTCACTGCCGCAGGTGTATTGGTAAACACCTCGCAGAAACTGATGTGCATAGGAGAGATTTCTGCTAGAGTGCGCTGACACCTATAGCCCTTTGGGGACACGGTAATGGTGCCGGGGCAACCCTTACGGAGACGGGCATACTCACGTTGGTCGGGGTAACCTGTGTAACGGGGGCTCCCTCAGGTAGATGGCTCCCAAGGATGCGACCGCACCAAACTTCAAATCTCTCGAACACAGATCTTGCAAAAGTGTAAAGAACAAAAGTAAACGGTAAAACTTGATATCGTTAAGCTCAGGCTTATCATGAATTGAACTCTCTGGAGAGGATGTTGATTCTGTCAGGGTAGGAGAGTTCTCGTATAATCTTTAAGTAGTCAGACTTATCCCAAAAACTCCCCTATCAGGTCACCCCGACCAACATGAGTATGCTCTTCTCCGTAAGGGTTGCCCCGGCACCATTACCGTGTCCCGGAAGGGCTAAGATGTCAGTGCACTCTAGCAGAAATCTCCCATATGCACATCAGTTCCTGCAAGGTGTTTACCAATACACCTGCCCGAGTGAAAACCTCTGCGCATCGGTGTCTCGTCAGTGGCTAACTGTCGAGACCCTTAGGAAAGCTAACTAATTGACCCTCTTCCCATATGCTATGACCTATGCAAGCACTGTAGACATCAGCTGTCTTCCGGTTAAGTTCTATCTTTCTTGATTGCGAACTTAAGGGGTCTACGATGCGCCCGCAGAGAGCTGTGTCGGCGGCGGGACCCTAGGCGCTACCCATGGTCCCTTACCCCCGGCACACCACTCGCCGTGATAAGTATCATGCTATTAGAGTCTTCAAACAACTCACAAAGAGCCTACGGCAAAGGGGCACGTATAGGCTTGATTGGCATAAAACCTTCCCAGATGTCTCCGGCACTACCCGGGACTACTCTGGGGACCCTTCCGGATAGCTCACGCTAACTCCGTCAGTTTTGGTCCATTTTACTCTGTTCTTTTCGGAGAAGGTACTTGACCTTCTCACCTTGGCCCCCTTATATATCCTGCGAACAGCCTCCGGTCGGACGGACGGTGACGACGCATACAGTGTTATGGACCTGTTTTCATAGATTCCATTTAACTAGCATAACGGCAACTCCACCCATTTTGGCCCATGCCGCCCGGGGCGAACCCTGGGGCCGCAGGTACCTGTTAGGAATAATTCTACCAAGTTACAGCTTGTTCGGAGCACTATAGCTCCTCCCGTAGTCTTCCGATCAAAGTGCAATCAAGTGCCCGTCGATCGTCATTGCGTAACAAACAATCCAAACTTTTCTCGAAATCCCTCCGAGAACAGTTCCGACGGAAGGTAGGGTAACAGTGTCCCAAAGGTAGGGTAAGTATGTCCATGGTGACACGAAACCAGTCTCCATGGTAGGGTAACCTGACCTCCTTAGGCAGGGTAAACTTACCTGGCCTTCTGACCAATCCATAGGCTAGAGCGGATATTGTCACCTTATGAGTACTACTTTGGTACACCTATTCCTTAAGTACCTTCTGTTCTTAGAGATTTCCGGACCATCAGATATCTCCTGGATATGCGCCTGCATACCCGCCTCGTCTACCATTTGACCTGTTGGTCTTCTATGTGGGCGTAGACGTAGGTTACCATAGCTCTATATCGTAGGGTCGTTACATCACTCCCCTCTTCTCCAAGGACCGACCCCGTCCGCTAACCTCGTCTTTTATTTCCCCGATTCGGTTCGCCCTCAACCCTATGGTCTCTGGGTTTGTGGGGGTACTGATGGTGGAAATCCTTCAGGGCCTGTAAGCCCGTGTCCTCTAGCATCTCATAGGGCTCCCAAGAGTTCTCCTCTGTGCCATAGCCTTCCCATGAAGCTAGGTACTAGACGAAGCGATTAGGAAACTTCGCTTTCATATCACCGTACCATCGACTATCTATGACTGCCTCGATAACATAACTGGCCTCATTGTCTACTATCTCTGGGACAGGGACTTCCTTAGTCCTTCTACCACTTGGGTCTTCCCGATAGGGTTCTAAGAGTCCGACATTGAATACCGGATGGATTGACCAACGGGCAGGCAATTGGAGTTCATAGGCTCGGTTACCAACCTTCCGCTTGACCACAAAGGGTCCAAACATTCGGTGGTCCAACTTCTCCATAGGTCGCTTGGTGCGGATGTTCTTTCGATTTAGCATCACGCGGTTAGCCTTCTTTGCCCTGCCATTTGTGACATCTTCCATCGTAACGTATTCAGGTGATGGCAACCGTTTCTGGTCATGCGACTTCCTTTGTCTCTCGTGAGCTCGCTTCGGTGTATCTCGGACTTCTTGCCAGACACCTTCCCAATTCCTTACCAATAACTCGCTACTGGGGTGAACATCTTGTTGCTCTGAGACGGTACCCGACAGATTCGTCCGTGGGTTGAAACCGTAGTTGATCTCAAATGGAGATAACCTAGTTGACTCAGAGGTTGATGTATTGTATGCATATTCCGCCAAAGGTAGTAGCGATGCCCAATCATCTTGTTGGTAAGAACAATAACTTCTTAAGTATTGCTCTAAGGTCTGGTTCACCCGCTCAGTTTGCCTATCAGTCTCAGGATGGAAAGCGGTTGATAACCGTAGTTTGAATTGCAACTGTTGCATCAGGCTAATCCAAAACTTGGACGTGAATTGACTATCACGAGCGGAGATAATAGATTCTGGGAGCCCATGGAGCCGCCAAACTTCCATAAGGAATATCAGAGCCAGATCCTTGATAGGGATCTCTGTGGCCAAAGGTATAAAGTGTGCCATCTTTGAGAATCGATCTACGATAACCCAAATCTTTGTATACCCTTCTGATTTCGGCAGTGCTACTATGAAGTCCATTGAGATATCCGTCCACTGTCTCAAGGGTATACCAATAGGTTCTAGTAGACCAAACTTCTTATGCTTAACAGATTTATTCCATTGACAGGTATCACATGTACGAACATAGTCTGTAATGCTCTCGTCCATCTTAGGCCAAAAGAAGTTAGCCCTAACCCTGCCTACCGTCTTATATGTCCCAAAGTGTCCCGCAATACGGGAGTCATGTTCAGCTTCCATGATCTTATCTTTCAAATCCTGTGAGTCAGGAATATACCACCTCTTTTTATATAGAAGAAGATCTCTTTCTATTGTCAGGTTCCGGTCGACTCCTTTGTCTTCCGCTAACACAGCCTTTAAGTCCTTCATATAGACAGGATCCTGTTTTCCAGCAATTCGTAATGCATCCAGAAATGCTGATTGTAGCCGGTAGCCTTGACAGGCTGCTAATGCTTGAGGTCCTAAGAGGTCTCGCTCCTGTCCCACAATCCATTGTCCGGGGCGAAAAAACGGCTTTGGTGTCTCTGACAGAGAATTACTCTTCCCTTCAGGGTGGTGGTCTCCACGCCTTGACAGTGCATCAGCCTTCATGTTCAATCTTCCTTCACGGTAAACCACCTTGAAATTGAACGGTTGCAGGAATTCTGCCACGCGATGTTGTCGGCGGTTGAGGGTCTTAGTACTATTCAAGTACTCCAAATTCTTATGATCGGTGTAAACCGAGATTTCACCCTCTATCGACCGAAACAGATGTTCCCACTCCTTGAAAGCTGCAACTATGGCAGTCATTTCCTTGTCATGCACATCATAATTAATCTCCGCTGGGTGGAACTTCCTACTATGAAAGGCCACCGGATGCCATTTCTCATCTTCGCAGAACTGAGACAGTACGGCACCCAAAGCAAAGTCACTTGCTTCCGTCTCCAACTTGGTCTGACGGGTAGAATCGAAGTGTGCTAGGATTGGTCCCGAAGTGAAGGCCTTTCTTAACTCAAAGAATGCCTCGCTACAAGCAGGGGTCCAATCAAATTTAACATCCTTCTTAGTAAGGTCCGTCAAAGGCTTCGCTATGTTACTGAAACCTTCTATAAACCTCGTATAGAAGTTGGCGAAGCCCAGAAAACTTTGGACTCCGACGACGTTAGTCGGTTTCTTCCATTCTAAGATGGAATCCACCTTTTTTGTGGTCATAGATATTCCCTTTTCGGATATCCTATAACCTAAAAATTCTATCTCATGTCTGTGGAAGAACGACTTCTTTATGTTTGCACATAGTTGGTGTTTCCTAAGTCTTTCCATTACGCGCCTAACCAACGAGACATCTTCTTCAATGGTCTCTGAGTAAATCAGGATATCGTCCATGTAGGCGACGACTCCTTCTCCTAGCATATCTCTAAATATGTTATTTATCATGCTCTGGAAGGTGGCGGGCGTGTTACATAACCCAAAGGGCATCACTTTAAATTGATGTAATCCCACTTCACTACGGAAAGCCGTGAGTTCCTCATGCGAATGTGTATCTCCGGTAGCCCTTTTGGCCATCCGGATACCCCAATATCCATTTTTGTGGTCCAATAAAGTATACACTGTGGCTTTTGAAAGCCTTCCTCGCAGTTCATTCATTAACAGGAGAGGATATCTGTTCTTCACCGTTATTTTATTGAGGCCTCGGTAATGTATTACCAGTCTCAGCGTGGCATCTTGTTTTGGCACAAACAGTATAGGAGCGGAAGATGAGGAAGTAGATCTTTCTATCTTCCCTGTTCGTAACATCTCGGTTATGAACTCCTTAAGTGCTTTCCGCTCTTTCTCTGATATCGGATAGATGGGCCCCCAAGGTGGGGTACTTCCGGGGATCAATTCGATCCTGTGATCATACTTTGTATGTTCTGGTAACGCATCTATCCTTTCTTGGCTGAAGATATCACCAAAATCTTTGTACTCCGGAGGGAGTTGGATCGTGACATCTCCTCCTCTCTCATCGGCAAACTCTACTGTCCCTAGAAAATATACATTTTCTGGGTCTTCTACCAATAGCTCCTCATCCGACATGTATACTAACCGCCTCTGCTCCGTAAGACAATTTGCTTTACAGAAATCTCAGCGCCAGGTCAGGGATCCTACTTTCCAATCAATGTGGGGGTTATGATCTCTTAGCCACGACATTGGGAGATAGCCATCGACTCTCCTGTCAGCAATATCAGCTACCTCAAAACGCATACCATTTACATCATTACCGATCTACAAGTCTAATGACTTGGTATAATGAAGACCTGATCCTGGTATGTTGTTTCCGCTTGCCTCCTTGATTGGAGAATGGATCCTTTTCTTTACACAAGGAGCTTGGGTACTCTTTACCTATTGACTAGACTCCATTGCTGTTACAACCACAGCGAAAGAAAAAACCACACCAAATCTTTCGCCGAGCTTTCACCTCATTGGCTAACAGCCAACTCTCACCGCTTCCCCTACCCTTTTTACAGACTTTTCATCAACAAATCATCCTTTATCATTTGTTTTTCATCACTTCTATCAACTGAGTCCCACTCCCGGCCCCTCTGATGCCTCCCAAAGGCAAAGGCAGAGGAAAGGGGGCTGCAAACCCTCTTGCACCTCCTTTCAACCCCCTACCAACCCAAACCCCAGCCTCGCCTGATGACACTCAGATGCCTGCGGATACCCCATCACCAGTTTACACGGTCGGCACCTCTCTTCAACCTACAGAGGAAGAAGCCTCTGCCTCAGACCCCCTGCACACCTACGTTGTTCAACTCAGAGAAGATCTTAACGCTATGATCGCCAAATACAAAATCCTCCAAATCACCTTCACTGCCATTGAGAAACACCTCCAAGTCGTCCAAGATCGCCATATTCAGGATACAGAGGACCTGAAATCCATGATCACCAACCTCACCAATCAAGTTGCGCAACTTCAGTCACAGCAACTCCTACAACAACCTTCAACTACCCATCAGTCCACCCTACCAGCACCCCCTGCCACCCAAACCTGGGCCCAGAAAGCTGCCAGAACAGCCCCAGTCAAACCCTCTACCACCCTGCCAAACAAAACTCCTCGCCTATCCCTTCTCACCAAACGCGACCGTACAATTGTGATTGAAAGAGATGGAACGGCCCTACCAGACAACACCAACCACCTTACCATCCGCGATGCTGTCAACACAGCCATCAAGAAACAGCTTATCTCCAACATAGAGTTCACACCCAACCACCATGTCCTCCTTGTCACCAAGGACAATACCCCTGCCTCCACTGTTCTCAAAAACCACCGCTTTGCCATTGAGGAGGCTATCAGAGCCACCATCCCAGCAGCCAATGGCCTCAGAAAGGATGAGGTCTGGCAAAAGGTCATCATTCACGGCATCCCCACTACCTCCACCTTTGCTACAGTCCAGGCTGAGATTGAAACTTTCAATCCTGGCACCCACCTCCCCTGCCCTCCTAGATGGCTCATCACAGAAGCCCAGCGCCAGAAAAAGATAGCATCTGCCATGGTTCTTACTATCGCCGGCAAAGACTCCACAGACAAAGCCCTCAGCAGAGGCCTCTCACTTTTTGGCAGGAAGTTCAAGGTGCAATGCTACCTTGCCTTTGGCCCTGACACCCAATGCTCTAGATGCTTGGAATTCGGTCACCACCCTACCCAATACAACAAAACCCCCCACTGTGCTATCTGTTCCCAGGAGCACCCAGCCTACCTCCACGCATGCGGCAGATCTGACTGCCCTACCAAGGGTAAGCCATGCCTTCACACTACCATCAAATGCCACAAGTGTGGAAACAACCATATGGCCACATCCAAGGAGTGTCCCATCTACCTTCACGCACACCAGGCAGCTTCTGAGAGGAGGAATAAGACTGCTTAGGTTTCTTTACTTGTGTTTCCTGTAATTGTTAGGCCTTAGGCCGAGAGGAGGATTTCATTATTTGCCCTTTGGCCTGGGTGCCCAACGAAAAGTATGACACTATCATGTAGTAAGAGACGGATCCATAGCCCTGGTACTTGAGTGTACCCTGATGTAAGTAGTGCCGCTTCATAGCCTTTGGCTCCATAAGCGAGATAATGACATATAATAATAATAATTACCCATTGACTACTCAGCACGTGGCCAGTGGCTCCCCTATCTAGTAATAACAGCGCTTCGGCACTCACTTGCCTACACCCTATGCGCCAATCCAGTTTCACCCTTAAGTGAATTGATTTGCTATGTCGGGGTGGGCTCGAGTGCCTCCCCTTCTTTTGCTGTCTCATCGTACTCATTCTTGCTAGCCTCTTGCCTTTCGATACAAGAGCGGCCACAACGGGTCGGTAAACATTTTCAAGAATCGTGTAATCTATAAAGGTATTGGAGTGCTGTTTACTATCACGCCAGCATGATTTCGGGTATTAAACCCTTCTCAGGTAAACTTGAAAGATAACTTTTATTCAAGACTAATGACCCGAACCAATTCCAACCGTACAAGACAACTGACCCATATAAGACAAGAAAATACATTTGCTCTCCGGAGATGTCCAGTCAACCGGTGCCAAACAGGGCATCTTTGTGCCCCATCCGAATGTCGCGCGGTTCCCATTTTCCGAAGCGACCCCTCGGAGCAGAATGCTTATCCAAGAAAAACCTCAAAGTAATTCCCGCGAATTGTCCAATATGAAAAAACATAGGAAATAACAAAACCCAAGAACCAAAAGAAAAGAACAAACAACGCGTGCAACCGTAACATCTACCTGAACAGGTAGTCTCTCAATACTCCTGTATTGCGGACTTTGTCAGGACTTAAGAGCTAGTCAACGCGAATTGGTTCTTACCTTAATTCGTTCCACTTGAGTGGTTATCCTTCCTTTGAGATCTTCATAGATCTTCATCGAGGTCCGTATCAACCTCCATAATAGTGGGAGAGGGTTTGCGGGCTTCTAAAAGCTTGGGACCCGAGGGCGGCGGTCAAGACGCTTCAATATGCTTGAGTCGTTTATTGCCCTTGGTCGAAGATTCTGGCTTTGGATGTGACCGTTTCACTCCCGCAGTATTCTTCACGGCATAAACAACTGGGGATGTCATCGAACACTGTCTCCAGAAGTGTCCTTCCTTCCCACACTTAGTGCATTGCTTATTGTGGCGTCGTTTATCAGTCAGGGTTTGCGGGATGCCTTGATGAGCAATAGCATACTCAGACGTCCCAGCCTGCTTCCCGGCGCCAACATTCGCGGTCTTCCGCGGTTTGTTGTCCTTCCAACCCGAACCCTTCGCCTTCTTCTTAAACCTTCCAGTAGGTTTAGAAGTCTCCATTTCTCTCTTCTCTCGTGGTGTCGAAGGCTTGTCCTCATTGAGATGTCCGAAACATTTATCGTCTTCTAAATCGTGACCAACTTGCCGAAGCAAATATAGGTACTCGTTGAGGGCTTCGGGGTGGGGTTTCGTCAACGCCCATGCTTTTCGAAGCTCGGAACTTATCCCAGCCCTAACCTTATCCTTAACCTGCTGATGGTCTGTATCATTCAGCTTGTACATCAGATCGATAATCTTATCCAGGTAAGGACTGCTCTGGTTGGGGGTCATCACTAAGTTATTCCACATGAGAAGATTTTTATCCCAATTCACATTGTCACCTCCGTGACTCTACTCCAACCGTGCACGGAAACCCTTCCATGTCTGGAGCGGCCTGTTCTTATTGAATGGCATTCCCGCTCTTTTCGCGGCCTCACGGTTGATATGAGCGTGTATCCCCAGGTACCAGTTGCGACCTTCGTTTTCCAGAAGAGGTATGACCAAGTTGATCTTATCCATGTCCGTCAGACGGCAATCGGAAAAGTATTCAAACTTGACCTCGACCAGAGTCAGAAAACTCGCCAGGTCCCCAATCACTCCCTTAAATGTGGGAATGCCCCTTAGCTTCTCCGGCTTCCTGCGACGTGATGAAGACGAGGAACGAGATTGGTTTTGCAACCGTTCTCGTAGTGCATCTGCCCGAGGGTCATATCGGTCTTTCTTCCCATCGCTCCAGCCATTGCGACGTGGTCCCAAAACGGGTGTGATATCAGGTAGGGAGTCGGCATTATTATCAGAACTGTCATCAGGATCGGAATCACCCGGATCTCCGGCGCCAGCCCCAAAGAATCCACCACCAGGAGGTAGGTTACCACCCCCACTGCCTCCGGCGTTGCCACCGAAGGTTTCCCTTCGTCTCTCATAACCATCAAATTGCTCGTCTTGACCACCACGATTCCCGTCATCCGGAGGACCCCCTCCTGACGGTACTTGTGGCGGCACTGACCCTGCTGGCTGGTTACTCCCCGACAGTATCGGGTTTGGCGCAGCCTATGACACCTTTAACCATTCCGCCAAAGCGGGGCAGGTCTCTGGGTGTTTTGGAGGTCCTTCATGACCTCGTTGTAGACAATAGCCACATAGGGGTCCCTTCCTTCCCGTTTCCTTTCCCTTCTCTTGTCTGCTTGCCGCCGGAGGGCTTTCTGGTACCTCACCTGGTGGTGGGTAACAAAAGCTGTCATGTCTTGCTCGCCATCCGCGACAGGTGGGGGTACAGTAGGGTTCTCTTGTAGGCGGCGGTGGTCCCAACCCAGAGAAACCAGCATTACCCGAAGGTTTAACCAGTGCCGTTGGCACTTGTATCGGTGGCCGGGTGGTCTGGCTAGGTGTAGCCGCGACAGGGAAGGGAGTGCTTTGAGAGGCTGTGATGGGACGTGGATTTCCTCGTTTGCGATTTTCCCACATTTTCAATGTCCTTTCGACCTTTTCGGCTAAGCCGGGAGATCCTTCTCGCATGACTGGCCATGGGACGGCAACCGGAGTAGGGGACGGGGTCGCAACAGATCCGATCACTGTCGGAGGAGGGAGGAGAGTCTGTGATACTGGAGGCTGGAGTGGGGTTACAGTAAGTGATGGAGACGGGGACCTTAATGGTCTCGTTGTGCTAGATCGAGGGGGTCTCGGAGACGCATGTCGTCGTATACCCCCGATGGGACTAACTGAATGGCTTCGATCTACCGACGTAGAGAGCGAACGAGTTGTGACGCGGGCAAAGGACTGAGCTGCCTCTGATTCTCCCGTTTTTAAACTTTCCAGAATCCGCAACCCTAGCGGACTTAATTTTGGTTTGCATCGATCGTCTCTAGCATACATCGTCAGCTGCTGCGAAAAGTTGTCCGGTTTATCGGTGACCAGCGGTAATGCCGGTGCAGCCTCAATCATTAGCACATCATTATCCTCATCGGTGTGATAACCTTCATTCCATGCCTTCTCCAGCGCATCCATCCGTATCTTCATCGCAAGCTGATTGTTCAGCATAGCGACAAAGGCAGCCTGCTGCCTTTTCATCCAAGCCACAGACGACCCAATGATCTCCTTCCTAAACTTCTTTTATTGCCCCTTATTCCATTGCTACAGATCCTTCCGTGGGCTAGTGACTTCATGGGTCACTTCTCGTAGGATATAGGGTTCGACGCAATCGCGAGAAAATTCCGCGACAGAAATCGTAGGAGGTCCTCGGTTCTCATTTTCTGCTTCTTGATGATCGTATCCCTCCGCCACTCCTTGAGCGAAGGGAATATCATTCGTAAAGGATAACGCAGCGAGGCCTGCATCGTAAAGTACTAAATCGGGACAATGTTCGGGGACTTCGATCGGGGCTGCTTCAAGAAGCATCTTTGTACTTGTACCTCCGATGCCCTTCACGTTGGCGATAATAGAGGCCCTAAAAATGGCAGCTTTGAGAGGGTCATCATCAAGGCCAAAACTGCTTTCGGAACTCGACGATTCCTGTTCCATCATGACTGCCAAAGCAGACATGACTCCTTAACGTCGGTTCAATCCAAACAAAAATTCAAGAGAAGAGTTAAGCGAGAGGCTCGCTTAACGATATACTGTAACGGGGGCTCCCTCAGGTAGATGGCTCCCCAGGATGCGACCGCACCAAATTTCAAATCTCTCGAACACAGCTCTTGCAAAAGTGTAAAGAATAAAAGTACATGGTAAAACTTAATATTGTTAAGCTCAGGCTTATCTCAATTAAAGTCTCTCAAGAGGATGTTGATTCTGTCGGGGTAGGAGAGTTCTCGTATAATCTTTAAGTAGTCAGAGTTATACCAAAAACTCCCCCATCAGGTCACCCCGACCAACATGAGTATGCCCTTCTCCGTAAGGGTTGCCCCGGCATCATTACCGTGTCCCCGAAGGGCTAAGATGTCAGTGCACTCTAGCAGAAATCTCCCATATGCACAACAGTTCCTGCAAGGTGTTTACCAATACACCTGCCGGAGTGAAAACGTCTGCGCATCGGTGTCTCGTCAGTGGCTAACTGTCGAGACCCTTAGGAAAGCTAACTAATTGACCCTCTTCCCATATGCTATGACCTATGCAAGCACTCGTAGACATCAGCTGTCTTCCGGTTAAGTTCTATCTTTCTTGATTGCGAACTTAAGGGGTCTACGATGCTCCCTTGGAGAGCTGTGTCGGCGGCGGGACCCATGGCCGCTACCCATGGTCCCTTACCCCCGGGACACCACTCGCCGTGATAAGTATCATGCCATTAGAGTCTTCAAACAACCCACAAAGAGCCTACGGCAAAGGGGCACGTATAGGCTTGATCGGCGTAAAACCTTCCCAGATGTCTCCGGCACTACCCGGGACTACTCTGGGGACCCTTCCGGATAGCTCACGCTAACTCCGTCAGTTTTGGTCCGTTTTACTCCGTTCTTTTTGGAGAAGGTACTTGACCTTCTCACCTTGGCCCCCTTATATATCCTGCGAACAGCCCCCGGTCGGACGGACGGCGACGACGCATACAGTGTTATGGACATGTTTTCATAGATTCCATTTAACTAGCATAACGGCAACTCCACCCATTTTGGCCCATGACGCCCGGGGCGAACCCTGGGGCCGCAGGTACCTGTTAGGAATAATTGTACTAAGTTACAGCTTGTTCGGAGCACTATAGCTCCTCCCGTAGTCTTCCGATCAAAGTGCAATCAAGTGCCCGTCGATCGTTATTGCATAACAAACAATCCAAACTTTTCTCGAAATTCCTCGGAGAACATTTCGGACGGAAGGTAGGGTAATAGTGTCCCAAAGGTAGGGTAAGTATGTCCATGGTGACACGAAACCAGTCTCCATGGTAGGGTAATGTGACCTCCTTAGGCAGGGTAAACTTACCCGGCCTTCTGCCCTATCCATAGGCTAGAGCGAATATTGTCACGTTATGACTACTACTTTGGTACACCTATTCCTTAAGTACCTTCTGTTCTTAGAGATTTCCGGACCATCAGATATCTCCTGGATATGCGCCTGCATACCCGCCTCGTCTACCATCTGACCTCTTGGTCTTATGTTTGGGCGTAGACGTAGGTTACCATAGCTCTATATCGCAGGGTTGTTACAACCTGATGGGGGAGTTTTTGGTATAAGTCTGACTACTTAAAGATTATACGAGAACTCTCCTACCCTGACACAATCAACATCCTCTCGAGAGACTTTAATTGAGATAAGCCTGAGCTTAACGATATTAAGTTTTACCGTTTACTTTTATTCTTTACACTTTTGCAAGAGCTGTGTTCGAGAGATTCGAAGTTTGGTGCGGTCGCATCCTTAGGAACCATCTACCTGTGGGAGCCCCCGTTACAGCCGCGAGGTTACGATAAGTTCAAATACTAACCCACGCGACACGAAGCGTCAGTGTCTGCCCGGAGTTGCCACTATTGCCCGCTATTGCTACAAGCGGAGCCTTTCCCTCTTCGGCAACTCTAGGTTCTTGATGTCAACCGAAGTACCTGGTTTCCCTTTGTTTTTGTCAGCTAGGGGAGGAGGCAGAAAACTGAGCGATTGCTCTGTATTCATGAGACTCTATCTTTGAAGTTGCAATGGCAGATGTTTATTGAAGAATTGAGCAACATCTTCTACGTTTATTGAAGAATTGAGCAAGATCTTCTAAGTTTGATTCGGAATCTAGGTTAGCGTTTAGCATGGTTTCACTGCTGTGCTCATATCCAGATCTCGCGACGTCTGGACTAAATCACAACTGCCAGACTCCCATTGAGATGTCCTGATTGGACACCTTTACAGGGTCATTACCAGAATGGTCTTCTGCTCCGGCATCCCTTTGGGGGTTCCTGAAATACATCTAACCAATAGGTGCTCCTCCGTCCCGGCCCTAGTTGAATGCCGCATGTTCGCGAAGGTGAGTTTCCCCCCTCAATGGTAGTGTTTGGGATCTCATGTCGCCTGCATCACGATAACAGTATACCAATAGATCTAGACGGTCCTCAAGGACTGGATTTGATAGTAGCCAGGCACATCCCGTTTCATCATTGTTGATGAAGACAATGTCCAGTGAAGCTAGCGGTTGCTTTGGAAACCTACTGACCTTGCAGCATGCTATGCCAGTTGTGCCAAGAATGTAGCAAAACCGTCACTGAGGCACCCATCTCATAATCCTTGCACGATCCTTGGATATTAGGGGAATCTAACTCACCACATTTGGTTCGATAGATGTCGGGAGGACGTCAGAAATGGGAGAGGTAGTGAGGAGCGGCTTGCACTTCCCTCCTTTCGTTCCCATGCATATCCTAACCACCTCTTGATGGCTAGACCCAAAGAATACGTCCCGCACAAGGCCGTCCAAGCAGCGCACTCTAGTCTAGGTTTTTGCAGTCAGTAAGTGCAAACAACAATATACATGAATCTTTAGAAATCAGCTAACCGGTTTACAAGGTGTAAGATGAAACCGTGTTGCCAGGATGTGCTGGTTGGACCTGTCCAACACCACTAGCCTGGTGTGCATTCTTACAATCCTCTTCTCCTGAGTGGGGATTCCGACCAGTCTCGGCAGCCTCTCTTTGGTCCTGGCCATCGTTTGCAGCTGGGGCCTCACTCAGACAATCCAGGGCAGCAGGGCTAAGATTCTGACCTATTCTGGCACCCACGTCTATGCTATGGGGGTCGTGATCATCACTTGGTGGACCCTGATTCTCACCATTGTCTCTACCACGGACTATGGCCTGGCGATCATCAGCAGCCTGGCTCAGATTCGAGGCATTGTCTTCATCTAGGTGTCCTTTGGGCACCACAACGAGAGGTGGATTCGCACCCCCCCCCTGGGGAGTTGGATCTAGGTTGGGTGCAGGCAACGCAAGATCCCAATGCGCAGTGGTCCTGGGTGGAAGAAAGATTGCATCAACAAGGATAGGTCCTAGAACAATTACTGGACGGGCCAGAGCCTCCAGACCCCCACCTTTGCCCAGCAGAGCAGTTGTGAACTTCTTCCCTGAGTCCCTAACAAGTTGAATAATAGCCTCATCAATCTCCCGAATCCTAGGTATGTTATTATTCACCTGCCTGGTTTCAAGGCAATCGTAGGCTGGGTGCAGCCTCCTTGTGCCATTGAAGATGTTACGAAAATCAGCATTCGGGAAAGCAAGAATATTCGGAAACTGCCTGGCTGAGATCTGATCTTGGCCAGTTGTCCACCACATGCCATACTGTATTCTGCTATTTGGATCAGCTGTGAAGCTAAGAGATGACTTATATTCTGAGATTTTGTGATTCCCAGGATGCTTAGCTAAAATTGCACCAGCGAGAGCTACAGCAGGAAGCTGGGAGGCCTGTACAGGTCAGGCTGGAGCTTTCTTTCCCTTGGCCACATTCAATATGTAGACGTATTGTACGTTATTGTGTTGAGCCATTTCGGCTTTGTCTGACCTTTTTGGGGTATGGATGTGATGGGCATTATAGATAGTATATCTTCTGGAATGTCTTTCTGGTACGACACTGCTGTGTTCTTGATCCTCCACATATACATCAGGGTTCCTGACATCGTAGTCATCAGGAACAATTCTGAATATAATCAATACAGTAATGCGAACTTCAAACAATGCCGACATCAGAGCAAGCCTTTCTTTCAAGATTGTAAACTTAGTATGTCCAGCGACTCTTCGAAATTGGAAACAAATCATTGGTACTAACAGAACTGGATATATAAAAACTGTTACACATATGAACGCACAGACCTTCCCCGCGCACAGACCTCCTGAAAACGGCGAAGATCTCATAGCCAACACCCTCCTCCGGCCCCACCGTTGGCCCTGCACGCAGTAATGGTGTCGCCGGAAATTGGTGTCCCGACAGTATAAAGCGGTGAGAATGAAGCATGCTTCATAACACTATATACATCATCGCCGTCCATCCGACAGGAAGCTGTTCACAGATTGTATAAGGGAGGACCTCAGGCTGTGTCTGCAAAGTGGAACGGAGTCAATCGTACACGTAACCGTGGAGCTACGAGCTAAGGGAGGTCAACCACCACAGACATGGACTATAAGTGTTGAAACGAAATCGCCAACTGTCCAATCAGTTATCGGGACGTGCCCGTAAGGACGAGGCACGGAGCCCAGTTGAGTGCTTGCACAGTGGAGAGCCAACCGGTGGCCTATCTGTGTATGAGGAACTTTCCCACAACATTGACTAGTCCGATCGTGGCGGAAAGTCCTCAAAGTCAACCTAGTCAAGTTGCGAAGACAACGATACATTTGATACAACTCTCGACTGAGCAGATCACTCTAGTCAGAGTAAGGAGAATGGTGGGTTGGCTCAAGGTAAGACCACATGTTTATACCTAGACCTCTGAGGTGAAGGAATCATGTATTTTCGCAAGAGATGTTTCGAACGCCCTTGCGGAAATAGGAGAACGCATGGAGACAGTAGTCCAACCAAGAGGCAAAGTTTTTTAGGGTCAAACGGAATCCCGGTAGGATTGTAGGAGATGGAAATTAGGAACAGTACATTGTTTGGTAATACATAGATGTAGCCTGCGACGACCCAGACGCGGAATATAACTTTCAAGGCGCCTCCTTAGCTTTCAGGACATCCACCGTCTCCACTACACCTCCGGCAATTGAAAACTCAACACCACAGTGTCTATCATGAGTTTTTTATTTCGTTGCAAAACATTCTCCACCCTCCCGCCCACTCCTGCCTTTGGCCTTGGCCTAGGGGAGTCTGGCTCTTCTCTCCTCTCATGCCCGGGGCATTGACTTCGGTCTACCGTCACAGGGCCCTGTCTCTCCTTGGGGGTTGGTTGGTCGGAGGCCCTCCTTAGCTAGCTGACAAGTGGTAAGATCCTTTCCACTATAGTGACGCTATCTCTCCCAGAACAAGGAATGACATGAGAGATGTGGTAAAACATCTGCTATGCTTTGCCTAGGCGGCCATTGAGCATCTTCCTTACTCCTCCTTCCTCCTCCCCCCACGCATGGTGGGGAGTGCTCTCCTCCTCCTGAGTTGGCCTCGCTTAGCCTTCTCACGGTCGGCAACCCCTTAACCACCATCATCAGATGGGCGGAACTACAGTTGCAGTAGGGGAGAACAGCTAACAGGCTACGGTCAATCTACCCATTCTCTTGTCCCTCTGAGAGGCTGCTGAGTCAGACAGGAATGGGATTACTGGTAGACGATGTTTAAGGTCTTTGGGTCTACCCCTCCACTCTCCTCTCCCTATGGTCAGATCGGCTGGCACCCTACTGCTACACCTTCCCCTCCCCCTGGTTATTGCCCACAGCCCGCAGGTCTCCTCCTTCCCTCCATGGTATTGCACTGTCTCCTGGGAGTGGGTCTGGGGGGGGGGCCCCTATCTTAGCCCGCTTCAGGCGTCGCTTCCTGCTTGAATGAGTGGACTTGCTCTTCGGGGCCTGCATGGCTTGCTACTAACCTTTCCTTTGTTCTTTTAGAATTTCTCAGCGGGTTTTCCTGGCCCTTCCTGCTTTCTTCTTAGTTACGATTTCATTGTTTGTCCTTCTAGCGGTGCTTTGGTTTCTTTTCTTGGAGACGAGATGTGTGGTTAGCTCCATACCAGAGGGGCTTGGGGGGTTGGCTTTTTCCGGTGGCGAGAGGAGGAATATGGGTTTTTTGTCGTCATAGCTAGCGCTCCATACGCTTTTTGTACTCTAAACAAATAATGAATGAGTTGAACAAAAAAAACAAAAAAAAAAGAAAATCCTTAGCTTTCAGAACATTCTCCGTCTCCACTACCCCTCCGGCGATTGAAAACTCAACACCATGGTTACTATCATGCCTTTCATTGTCTAGCACCACCACCACCCCCTCATCTCCCTCTATCTAGCCTCGGCTACAGGAGCTGGGCTCGCTTCCCCTCTCTCTTGGGGTCCTGATTTATTTCTTGATTCCCTTGGTTCCATCCCTGGTTGAGGCCTCTCATGTTCATGATGTTTCCCCTATTCCTACCCCGCCTCGCTTAGGCATTGGCACAGTCAGCAACCGCCTTTTCCACCTTCAACAGATGGCCAGGACTACAGTTGTAGTAGGAGATATCAGCTTACAGGCCAATGTCAATCTCTTCATTCTCTTGCCCCTGTAAGAGGTTACCTAGTTGGACAGGAACGCAGTTACTGAGAGTTGTCGTTCACCGAAATGGGTCTCCCCCCTCCTCTACTCTTTAAGGCCTTTTTGGCTGGCAGGTGGTGGGATCCCTTCCACTACAGTGACGCTAACTCTCTCAGAACAAAGGACTACCTGAGAGATGCGGCAAAACACCTGCTTCGCTTAGGGCTCCTCTCCATGGTTGGCTCGGCTGGTACCCTACTGCCACCTCCTCTCATGCTGGCACCTTACTCCCTCAATCATCGATTGTCCGGGAGGACAAACGGTCTCTGGCACGCCTGCCACATACCTCCTCTCCTCGCGTCTCGGTCGCTGCCTTTGGGGTGGTTTCCCTTATACCCTATGTGCGCGGGGCTTCGGCTCCCTCCCCTTGGCCCTCCCCATATGGCCTAGGGGTTCCTACGATGGATTTGAGTTGTGGCCATTGGCCCTTCAGGGTGCGGTTTGGGTTTCTACCTTTAGGTGTTTCGTTCTCTGGGTTAGGAGTTTTCTTGGTTCACTGTCGGGTAGCTAGCTTTCTTTTGTCGCTTGGGAGTAATGGTTATTGGTTCGTGGTCTACAGGAAGGATTTCGGGTGGGAGTAGTTTTTTATACCCTAGAGGGTTTTTTCCGCTCTGTCGTTCAGCCTAGTCCGGGTGGGGGCGGTTTTTTAGCCGTCATAGCTAGCGCTCCATATACCTTTTTGTCCCATAAACAAATAATAAAATGAGTCAAACAAAAAAAACAAAACAAAAAAAACAAAGCAAAAAAAACATCCTTAGCTTTCAGAATCATCAGCAAACCGACAAGAGATCTTATCAATATATTTGTTATACTTTGATACATACTTTTGTTACAAGCTTTCTTGACCACTCTCTGCGAAAATCTTGTTGGCCCCAGTTACAATTTGTTTGACTTAGAATTGGCTGCCGCCTAACGAAAACAAACTGAAAGTCATGTACTAGTGAGATACGTAGAGCACGTACTAAACCCCTTCGACTCTACCTCCCTTTCCTGGATGCCACGACCTAGCTCCCCCAAGCCACCCAACAAAACTTGCACATTTTGCTTACATCTGAATACTTGCATGGTACTTCAGAAATTTAGCAGCAGTCGCTCCCGTAATACCTATTAAATGTTCTTATTGTCGCTGCAAATACACCTGGGCAGGCCCTTACCAGAAGCACCTGCACCGCGCCAATGCCAACTAACCCATTCTTCGTGCTTCGAGCAAACGGCCAACTACCTCAGACCGGCCTTCTCGCCAGAGTGAATCTGACCCATTACACCACCATGACAGTTTCCACCAGATGGATCTGATGGATTCTGACTATGAGTTGGAGGGTGATTCTATGGATTACTTATCTGACTTGTTAAATCTGGTGGTTACACAGGAGGCCTTTATGGAATCACGCGGTGTGTTTGACATGTCCTCAGCACTCTGTGAACCGGCTACTTTTCCTGTTGTGGGGGAATCCATTAGAGAGGTGAAGGGATTTGAATGAGAAAACCACAATCTCGCAGAGGACCCATTGGCTCCATTCGCGTGCATGCACTATTTCAAACTTACATCTTGGTTTATTCAAAGCAAAGTCCCCAAGTCGCCTATCAATGAGTTCTTTTCAAGTGGCCTTGGTAATTTGGCATCTATCGGCTACTGTTCAATGCATACACTTGAGAACCACGTGGGAATACTTGATCCATACAGGCCTTACCTGTGATGGTATGAAGGCAAAGTTGATGATCGCATGAGCACATTACCTTTCTTCCACAATAACCTTCCAGACTGTGTCTGATATCTTCTTCGTCGGAGGACCGATAGAGAAGATTCTTATTTATGCACCGCAATGTGAATACGATCACACTGGACATAGAGTATATCCTGAAATGCATAGTGCAGACTGGTAGTGGGAAGTTCAAGTACTACATCAACAAAAATTTGACTTTACATCCCTTGCGTGAGGAGCATCTGATGCCCACGACCCCCAAACGCAAACTGTTAATCTGGCCGTGACGTCTGCAGGATGTCGCGTCCAGATTTGCCTCCCTCTTGCACAACCTATCCTGACCCCATTGGATGTGGATGCCGACATCCCCTGCGTCCCGAGATTCCACACTCTCTTCTCCTCCTGTCCGGAGATTCCACCCTTTCCTCTCGTTACATCTGGACACTCTACGCTTTCTTCACCTTACGTCCTGACTATGCCTGTGACCCTTTGCTACCTCCTAATATCCTCTGATTCTCCTCCATCCCATCTGACTTTGCACACCCCCTGGCCTCTGACATCCCAATCCTACCTGTGACTGGCAGCATTCATCCTGTTTGTTTAAATGACTCCTCTTAACTCTCGACGTGATGACCCGGCACCCAAAGATCTGGATTATCTCCCATCCAAAATGGTGCTCTTGATCTCGACTAGTACACTCTAGAGACTATTACACCGACCTCCCTTGCACCCAGATCTTTCAACTTACCTACCGTTTGTATCCCCTAGAGCTGGTTTCTTGGCCAGATTCTCCCGCTACCAATCAATCATGATCTGGACCTTCGTGGCTCCGGGTTCTCACTACCTGATATTTCATGTCACAATACATCATGGATGTTTTCTCCTCATCCATACCTAGTAGACTTATTTGCCTAATCTCATAGGATTCCCTCTAGTTGACTCTAATGCTTTATGTACAATATTATGCCCCCGTGGTGAAATCCTGACTATGTTCCTGTCCCCTCATGCCCAGTAGCTCCTACTGTGTGTTCACGCAGTACCTCTTCCGATTGTGATTGCTCCAATCCCCCTTCACCTATGACCTAATATCAAGCTCATGAATTCTGCCCACACCTCTCTTCCGTGATAAGCAACTACAATGGGCCGCGGAGTGCGGTGGGATCCCGTTCGGCCGCTACTCCATGTTCCTCAGGTGACTACTCAAGACTAAGCGATGGCTGTGAGGCCGGAGAAGCGCTGCTAACAATCTCCGTCAGGAGACATGCTACTATGGCCTGGAGGGATCCACTGATTGAATCAGAATCAAGCAACGCTAGCGCCAGGGTAGCGGACGTCAGACCAAAACTCGCGGTGACATCGGTGTCCTGCGACTCATTTCGTCTGCCCCTTGGCCTCCTTGGGACCAGGTTTCGTGAATCGGTCACAGTGTCGCTGGACCAGCGCGGAGGTGGTTGTGATTCCAGGTTCGACTTCCGGCTCTCTAATTCTGCACTAACCGTGTCCCAGTCATTGTTATAGCCTTCTCGTCTGTTTTAGTGGACGCCGTGTTTTTGCAGGATCTTGTTGGTAATCGTTTGATGAATATTATCAAGAATACTCTTCTGGATTCCGTGGGGACATTTCCGCCATGTCGCCATCAGCCTAGCAAGGAGGTCTCAAGTGTTTGGTGAAGGATTAGCCAAATTCATCGCACATGTATGCCCGATGATTCACATATACTCACCTCCTACTAACTCACACTTGAAGTCAGTTAGTTTGATATATGTACAGGTTTGCCACACCCTAAGTAGATAACAGAGTATAGCGCACGTCAAGCAGACCATGGTACCATTGATCCTGTCTAGGAAATCCAGGTCTACTATACCCCACATTTTCTTCCCTGTGAAGTACTTCTCATATATCCCCTCCGGGATCTGTGGTACAAGGAATCGCAGTTTGACAGGCTGTCTTGTGATGGTGTCACAAACTGTGACTAAGCAAGGCAGAATTTACATAGCTTGGAATTCAAAGCTATTGGTATGTTGGGATTCCACATGGCACACATTAGTGTGCCATAGGTTATCATGTTTACCTGTTCGTGACTCACAGTTGTGAGTCACACGATGTTATCATTTTTTGCACATGACTCCATTTATGAGTCATGCATTTCACTCCGGTGATGCGAGTTGCGCACCTGACTTGGTTATTATGTTTTAATTGGTTTTAAGTATGTTGCGTGGCGACTCATAGGAGTCGGCTGATGGATTTCACATGACTCATGGTTACGAGTCACAGGGTTCACGTGACGTGAAGTATGAGTCATGACAGGTGAAGAGCTACTATATAAAGGGTCACTAGGACCCCGAGTATTAGCTCTTCCCACCTTCTTCTTTTTTATTTCCTACCTTTAAGTTATTACAATAAAACCCACCTTTATGCTCTTTAAGATTTCTCTTCAGAACCTCAAGAATTGTCTTTCCTCCCAAGCATGAAAACTATTTCCCATCCCACGTCGAACGATTACGTCCTGAGCCAGGACTTAAGAAGATTAGAGGAAATAGGCACAATAAGATAGCAGTCAAAAGGACTCGACTGTCCATATTACATATGCAACGGCCTAAGAACAATTACCTCACTATGCATTAAGAGTCATTACCTGTCATACCCCCATGCCCAGTAGGATTCTTACCATTAGAGCATGTCTACAATGGGACTCTTAACAATTTTACCACGGTTCCTTTTAACTGAGATCAAGAACGTCACATAGAACTCCAAGATGACAGTTCAGGTCTAGAGGAATTAGAAGAAGCCCTGAGTGAAGCAAGCAGGCACTCAGCAAGATCAGCTAGTCCAGTCACACCTGAACCATCCAGTCCTCCAAACGAACAAGAACCACCACAAACACCAAAACCTGAAAGAATGTTGAGACCAACACCACCCCTAGGCCCACCTCCGGCAGGACCAGGGCTTCCTCTGATGATTTCACGAAACAAAGTTGAACAGATGATACGAGAGGCGATAAGAGGACCAGGGCAACAACCCAAAGTCAAGAACCCACCATGATATGATGGGGAATGAAGCAAGCTACGAGAATTCAGGGTACAACTCTTGACCTACTTTGACGCAGTAGGATGGACACAAGGAAATGACCAGGACAAAATACGATATACTCTTACTCTACTCGAAGGAACAGCCCTGAAATGGATAACCCCTGTTGTAGTCAGCAATAATATACCATGGAAGGACTGGGCAAGCTTCAAGGCAGTATTCGAAGGCCAATTCACAGATATAGAATTAAGCCAATTGGCGAGAAACAAATTGGAGAAATTCGCGAAGGAACCAAGAATGTCACTGGTTACTGGTATGAGGTCTGACAACTCCAGTACGATGCAGAATGCGGTGAAGCCTCTGCTATGAGATGGTTCATGAAAGGTTTGAGAATAACCCATTAAGAGGCATGGAGGGACAGTGAGGAAAAGTTTACTTCAACCGAAAAAATGGCCCACTGGGCTGTTCGAAAAGAAATCCAGTTTGGACAACTAGACTGGATCCAAAGAAACAAGTCCTATAGAATACAAAGCAACAATATTGACACAAGCAACCAAAATATACCAAGGAACGAGAAGGGAACCTTCAGAACCACTACTCCAGGAGGAGATGCTATGGACCTGGAGGTCATTTGAAAGGGACTGTCCCTAAACTTCAGAAAAGACAAGTACCTTTGATGACGGAACAACCATCTATGCCTAAGATGTGGAATAGGAGGATGCAAGATCAAGGATTGCAAACAAGGGGCCAACATGTCTCCAAACCAAGGAAGAAACTAATAGAATCCAAGGCCGAGCCTCAGATTCCAGCCACCTAGGAACATAAGGGAAGTCGAACTCGAGGACGAACATGAGATGGTAGCAAAAGACAAAGGTTCCCCGCAATAAATAGTCTGCGGGACCCTGTGAAAGACGAATCCATCTTGATGGCCCACTATTATACTCTTATAAGTCAGAAAATGAATAATAACGACAATGATTATGTCATTATCATAACCATTATTTATAACAACAAACAACAAGCAATAACAATACACACTATGCGCGATTCTGGAGCAAGGAAGATTTCATCAATAAAGAAGTCTGCAAAAAATATCAACTAAGGACTAAGAAAGCCAAACACGAAAGGCAGATTTACCTAGCAGACGGAAAATCAAGTGCAAGAGGACCTATTACTCATACAATGCAAGTACCTCTGGACATTGAGAAACCATAAGGAAGTCGCGACTTTCCAGGTGGCAAATCTGCAACACCATGAGATTATCCTAGGGATGCCATGGTTGTAACAACACAATGCGACAATAGATTGGGAAGCAGGAAAAGTTACCTTTGACAGCGAATGATGTGTGACATGGTGTCTCAACACTTGGCCAGTGGTATACACAACTCCTAAAGAAGAAGCAATCGAGAAGAACTTAGAAGCGAAGTTCAACCAAGTACCACTAGGAAAGGATCAGAAGATCGAAGTTCAAAGACTAAGCCGCAAGGCAAAGATACCCATGAAAGGGTCTGATAAGGCAGTAGGGCACGATGTGTATACCAATGAAGAAGTCAAGATACAAGCCAATGGGCAGGTAATTGTCCCAACTGGAATACCCATACAGTTACCTCAAGGCACCTATAGGTATATAGTACTACGCAGGTGTCTCGGAGTCAAGCACAGAGTCACTAACAATGCGGGAGTGATAGATGCTGACTATAGAGGTGAATTGAAGGTTGTTATAGTCAACCAGAGCGACAAAGACTATAAGATGCAAAAAGGCAAGAAAGTCGCACAACTACTAATCAAAAAAATCAATGACCAAGAACTGCAAGAAGTGGAAAGCCTGGCCACGACCAAGAGGGCGGCCAAACGGTTTGGCAGTACGGAGCAAGAAAGTATGACCAGGGAAGTTCAACCAAAGAACATCGAGATCAACTGAATATCAGCACAAGCTTTCGCAAAGTTCTACCGCAAGGAAGAAATAGCAGGAATCCTCAAATGGGATTAACAAGATACAGGAGCCAGCATAGCCAAGATTAACATTAGCACAGAGCTCACAATATGAAGTCGATGACAAGCAAAAGATGAACAGTTGAATCAGTTGGTACCACAAGAATACAACCACTACCTGAACGTATTCTAAGATAAAGAATCTACCAAGCTACCTCCTCACCAACCAGACATCGACTTGGAGATCAACTTCAAAGCAGGCAACAAAGGGTTACCACAGAAAAGAATATACTCTTTGGGAGAAACCAAGCTTGAAGAACTAAGGAAATATATTCAACAAAATCTGGAAAGGGGATGGATCAAGCCGTCCTATGCCAACAGAGGGTCACCCATTTGATTGCTCAAAAAGAAGGATGGGAAGCTAAGACTATGCATTGATTATCGGGCCCTCAACGAAATAACCAAAAAGGATGGGTATCTCCTACCTCTCATAGGAGAAGCATTGGATCGACTAGCGTCAGCCAAATACTTCACTGAATTGGACATTCAGAATGCCTACCATAACGTCAGAATCAAGAAAGAAGATGAATGGAAAATCACATTCGCTACAAAATATGGAACATGCAAGTATCTGGTTATACCTTTTGGGCTAACCAATGCACCAGCCTCTTTCCAACGATGGATCAATAGAGTACTCCACAAAAACTTGGATATATGATGCATCGTCTATCTTGACGATGTACTCATATATTCAAAAGATATGAGGCAATACCAGAAGGACATCAGTAACATAATGGCCGACATCAAGGAATCAGAAATGCGATGCAAAGCCAGCAAATGCGAATTTCATAAAAAAGAAACCGAATACTTAGGATTCATCATCAATGGACAAGGAGTCTGAATGGATCCAGTTAAAAGCAAAGAAATATAGGAATGGGAATACCCAAAAAATAAAACTAACATCAAATGTTTTATTGGGTTGTACAATTTCTATAGGAGGTTTATAGAAGGCTTTAGTCGAACGGCCGAACCCCTATAATAACGTGACAAAAAACGATGTCCAATGGGTTAGGGGAACAAAGAAAAAAGAGGTTTTCAACGAACTTCGAACCAGGATCACCCAAGTACCAATACTGGTACATTTCGATCCAAAGGAGGAGACCATGCTTGAAACACATGTGTTGAAATTTGTATGCTTGGGCATACTGTCGCAGAAGTGCAAAGATAGAAAATAGCGACCAGTAGCCTTCAGATCCAAAACAATAACCCCTGCGGAATGGAACTATGATCTCCACCACAAAAAACTATAAGCAATAGTTCAAGCCCTGAAGGAATGGAGAAGATACACCTAAAACAAGCAAGCTCCCGTCAGGATACTCACAGACCACAAAAACCTAGTACCCTTCAGGACTACAAAGAAACTTAACTGACGACAAATAGGTTGGATGGAAAAGCTCAGTACTTACAACTTGAAAATCGAATACTGACCAGGAAAAAAAGAGGGAAGATGTGATACCTTAACCAGACGATCAACCGATGGACCAAAAAACTCTAAAGATGAAGGAATTAAACAGAAACAACAAATACTGCTACCAAAGGAAAAATACTTCCAACCAGAGGCAGAAGACAGCGGATGCGAATCACTGAACATGATAAACACTCGACCAACATTGGAAGAAGAAATTAGGAAAGAAAGTTCCCAGGACCAGGACATCAAGGAAATAAGAGAAAAACTAGCACAAGGAATAATGGAAACCAAAGGCATAGCCTTAGGACTATGCCAATGGAAAGATGATTACTTATGGTATGACAGAAAAATCTGGATACCGGATAAAGAAGAATTAGGCACTGAAATCATATGACACTATCACGACCTCCCATACGTGGCCCACGGAGGAATGGCCAAAACTACCAAGTTTATTAGTCAATGATATTACGAGTCTAAGATAAGGAAAGACATCAAACAATATGTCAGAAATTGCGACATGTCCCAATGGACCAAAGTGGTCCGACACACACCTTAGGGATTACTCAAATCCCATGAAGCACAAGAAAAACCCTGGAAATAGATCTCATTGGATTTTATTACACACTTACTAAGGTCAAACGATCAAAACACCATACTGGTAGTAGTGAATCGGCTTACCAAAATGAGTCACTTCATAGGAGGCAGAACGGATATAACGGCATGGCAGTTGGTAATGCTATTTCTAAAAGAAGTTTACCGACTGCACGGATTACCAAAAGACATTATCAGCGACCGAGAATCACTATTCACATGGGTCGTATGGAAGGAAATTACAGAAAAATTGGGAATTGAACAACCTCTGAGCACAGCCTTCCACCCTTAAATGGATGGACAAACAGAATGGGCCAATAGCATACTGGAACAATACCTTCAAGCATAAGTCCACTACCAATAAAACGATTGGTGTGATTGGCTACCGACAGCAGAATTCACATACAACAATGGAAAACAAGAAACAATTAAGACAACATCCTTCTATGCGAATTATGGCCTACATCGAGAACAGGAAACTATCGGTCATATGCTCAAGGAAAGGATAATGGACAAGAAAGATATAAGCCAACTTCGTGATATATTACGAATGGAAATAGTCACAGCACAACTACGACAAAAAGAAGAGTACGATCATCACAGAAAACCTGATCCAAACCTAAAATCAGGAGATATGGTTTGGTTACTACCATGCAACATCAGAACCACAGGACCAACAACAAAATTGGATTACAAGAACATCAGACTATTCAAAATATTGGTGAAGATAGGATGCCACGCTTCCAACCTCAACCTTCCACCCTTGATGAAGATACACAATACCTTCCACATCAGCCTCCTTGAACTACATCAAAACAATCCCCTACCGTCAAAAGAAAAACTTCCTCCACTACCTATTGAGATATACAGTGAACCAGAATACGAACTTGAAGAACTAATCGACTCTCGGTTACACTATGGTCTCTTACAATATAGAGCAAAGTGGACCGGATATTTCCCCGAGCATGATAAAACCTGGTACCATGCAAACAACTTCCATAACGCACGAAATGCAATCCAACAATTCCACAAACGGTACCGAGACTAGCCAGCAACCTAGCATCAAAAACGCGTCAGAATCCGAATACTCAGCCCCACTGCTACAAAGGACCAATTCCTACCAGTGGGATCAGACCTTGATCTACTACAAACGGTTGCCGATGATGTTGGCCCTACGAAACGCACCGGAATGCCAGACGTTCAAATCCATCACTTCAGCCAGCCCAGGGTATCGTACCCCATCTTCAATCAAGAAAGAATAGAACAATGAAGAGTGGACCAACCTAGGAGACCTCAATATGAGGAAGAAAACAACCCGCGAAAGGGAACATGCAAGCCTGTCATGGACAGGCTGCTACAATGATAAGTGCCAAGTACACTATATGGAGAAAGAAGGCTCAATTTATTGACCTCAGGAATCGAACTGATGGTTGCCCAAAATATTACCCCTGAGAGCCACAGAGATCCCTGACCCCGTAGCCAGTGACTCTGGTACAATACATCCAACCGACTCTGAGGACAGAGTCGAAGAGGAGCGGGGTGAGAAAACAGAAATGGGGGAAACCCAGGAAAACGCGACACGTCTCTTGGAAAAAGCAGATAGAAAACGAGACACGAGAAAAGACGATAATGAAATTGGTGGCAGTGGCGGTAGAAAGGAAGAAAGTAATGGAATAGCAGGCGGAAAAAATAGGACAGCTCCAGAGCGAGCTGAGGGAGGAGACCAGGATAAGGATGGCACTCCAGAATGACTGGAGGAGAGAACAGAAGGAGGTGGAAAAGGTCCTGATGAGAGTACAGAAAATAAGAGCTTGGGTAAACATGGAAACCAAGTGGGGACTCACGGTCGACAGGGCATGGGGATTGGAGAAAAGATTGATGTAAGCCCAATGGGACTCGGGCTGAGGGAGAGGGGAGCTAAAGTCCCAAACTGTGACTAAGCAAGGCAGATTTTACATAGCTCGGAATTCTGCGCTATCGGTATGTTGGGATTCCACATGGCACACATTAGTATGCCATAGGTTATTGTGTTTACCGGCTCAAGACTCACAGTTATGAGTCAGACAATGTTATGATTTTCGCATATGACTCAATTTATGAGTCCTGGGTTTCACTCAGGTGACGCGAGTTGCGCACCTGACTTGGTTATTATGTTTTGATTTGTTTTAGGTATGTTGCGTGGCAACTGATAGGAGTCAGCTGATGGATTTCACATGACTCATGGTTATGAGTCACAGGGTTCACATGAGGCAAAGTAAGAGTCATACCAGGTGAAGAGCTACTATACAAAGGGTCTCTAGAACCCCGAGTATTAGCTCTTTCCACATTCTTCTTATTTATTTCCTACCTTTAAGTTATTACAATAAAACCTACCTTTACGCTCTTTAAGATTAATCTTAAGAACCTCAAGACTTGTCTTTCCTCCCCAGGGAGGAAACAATTTCTCGTCCCACATCGAACGATTAAGTCCTGAGCGAGGACTTAAGAAGATTAGAGCAAATAGGCCCCATATGATAGGTGTCAAAAGGACTCGACTATCCATATTGCACAGGCAACAGCCCAAGAACTATTACCTCACTCCGCATTAAGAATTGTTACCTGTCATACCCTCATGCCTGGTAGGATTCTTAACGGATGGCCATCGTCAGTGGCAGTTACATATCATTGCACAGGAGCGTCATCTGCTGGAGGCCAACCTCGTACCCTTTGGCGTCATATATAAACCTGTCTTTTTCCAGGATATAATCAACCCTAGGCACCATACCCTGGGTATCTTCTTGTAGTTCATGTAACACTACAATGTGATGCTTCACTTGGTAGACGAATTGCGCCCTTACCCCTGACTGTTTGTGTCGTATCTAACTAGATCAATACAATTTCCTGCTTCTCCCCATATCTAACTGACTTTAGTTACTAGGCCCACAATTTCCTCTGCTGGTCTCATTCGCCCCATACTTGGCATCTTCCTCACTGCCTCATTCTACACTCTGTGTATCTTGGCCGTCGAAGCAGATGGAGTCGGTATTGCGTTAACAAACAGAGTCTAATTGAGGATCTGACACTTTGCCAGAACTACCACGGCAAGGTCAAGTCCCACTAGTGTATTCTGACATGTGCTGGCTCAGGACCAGCCATTGTCGTGCGGTCTTGTGTCTAGATGACCAGTCAGACTAGAAGTTCTGATAACAAGAGAAAGTACATTCCGCTGGACTGCTGGAGACAATATCTGAGCTAAACTCAATGACCGAAGGACTGGTGGACTATATTCAGCCTGACGAACTATCCGCGCTGGCACAGGTGGCATCTTTGAGGCATTTTCTGTCTCTGGTGGTCACCACGTCACCAATATACACACAGTTCTCGGACCATCCCTGTAGCGACTTTTCCCGACTTGTGACAGACGATGGCTGCCAGAGAGAGGTAGGTCTACAATATCACTGTCTTCTGGATCAAGGTCAGTCGCGAATTCCGCTTCGCCGATCCCTGTGATATTTGGTACTCTTCATTGCTATCGCCAACTCGAGGTACTGTTTCAAAATTGGCTTGCCCGTCTTGTTCTATTTCGGGTTCAATATATGGCGCGGTTGGTCTGGTACTTATACGGACTCATTTAGGTGGTCTTGTCAGTGGGGGTATAATTGGGGGAGGGGGCTGGACGCCGATGTGATGTCTGGTTATTAGTTAGAGTACTAAGAAATTTCAAAAGTATTTGGACACCTTGGCGCGAAGGCCACAGGTACTTAGTGCAATCCAAAATCCGGTATATCCAACAAAATAACTAGCTATAGAATGTGCTTCTGTCCGGCTTTTCATCCATTTAGCCATGGAACTTGTTTCCACCCTGCTGTTCAATACATTTAGCCATGACTCTAGGAAGCTACTCGGACTCATCATCAGACAAGAATGTTTGTTGTCATACACATGTTCGTCAACTCGTGATGAATTTACCCTATTTACTCATAAGTCTTGGCACCACACTTTCTCTTGACACCAAGGTGTCCGAATACTTTTGAAATTCGGTAGTACTCGGGAAGCTATGAGAGTTGTTTGTGCCCTCTCTTGGCCTCAATTTTCTACATGCCGTAGGAGTTCGTCCAACGTCCTGGGTACGTCGAACTGGACCGCCTGTTTTGTGGGTTTGCAAACTCCGTGCATGGGCTGGTTCCTTAGGCATGTTGAGAGAGACATGGGGTATTGGGGATGGTCAGAGATGCGGGAGGATCGCATCATGTGGTTAGAAAAGGCGTGGTGTTTGTGTAGGCTTTGGACATGTAGTAGGTCACACTAGTTTTTATACGCTAGGACCACTGGCGAGGGGTAGCTGGTACAATCATAGACTATGACTTGCTATTCAGTTCAAAACTTGAGTACAAAATGTCGTTTTGTGATTGTTGGGTCATTCATTCATGATCGAAACTCACAGTCGTAGAGCCTCATAGGACCTGAATACTGTAGTCGCATAGAGAACTGAGGAAATGAATGTGCCAATCACAGAGCAGGCAAAGGCTCGCCAAGCCAGTTATGGTATAGTTTAGCGATGCAATTTCCCTATAGCACTAACTATGCCTAATGGGATTAAATGAATCTACATTCATGTCTGAATGTGGAATCATGGCAGCTAAACAATAGAGAAGCGTCCTTGTACCAGGCATTCCTTGCGTCCAAGTACTGGAGATGCCCTGTGGGTACTGGGCCAGATATTGACGGAGAAGGCAAGATAGACCAAATGTAGATAAACTTTATACTAGAGTACTTGAAGACCGTGGCTAAGAATGTGGTTCACAATGCTAACACAAGGGGAACTAAAAATACGAGACACCAGATCAGGATAGACAAGTCTAACAATACAATAGGCCCAAGCAACAGCGGTAGTAGTATTTAGAGTAGAAAAAACTCCCGGAACAAAAGAAATGCAAGGGACATGGCAGGACTGGGGAACATACTTGTAGATAATGAAAAAACAGGAAGCTGTAAAAAGAAGAAAACTCTGGCCTGTGTCAAAAGAATCAACCGGGGACCAAGCAAACCCTGTAATGGGTTAAAGAAAAAGGCCCTGGAGTCAAAGAATACATCGAGAAATGAAAACAGAAAAAAAGAAACCCCTTGAGATGAAAAAAACATCAAGATACGTCAAAAAATAAGCCGGGGATGAAGAAAACCCCGAGACAGGTTAAAAAGGACGCCACAGATAGCGAAAACATTGAGAGAAATAAAAACAGGAAAAAATGAAAGCCCAGAGGCAAAGGAAACACCGTGATGCATTAAGGCGGGAAAAAACAACTTCACAGTTGAAGGAAAGAACTATTCTAAAAAATAAAAAGACTAAAAAAATAATATAAGCAATGAGATGCATATTAGTCGCTGGCAAGCCGGCGTACTCCATGCCGGGGTGCCAGGAGGGTCTGAGTCATGGCTTCGCAGCTATCTGTATTATTATTTGCCTTACTCTTTTCTTTTAACTTCTTTGCCTTTCCTCCTTTCTTCCGTCCTTTAGGCGTTGTCACAGTTTGGGAGCCGGAAGCTAAGGGGATATTTGGGGCATGGGGGGGGGGGCTCACCAGAGCAGCAAGAGTAGTGACGCAGGGGGGGGCAGAGGCAGAGGAGGGAGAGAGTACGAGTGTAACAGGCACAAGGGGGGGCACAGGATCTGAGGGAAGAGTAGCGACCGCAGTAGGGGTCCAGGGCCAGTCGGTCTCAGCAGTGCCAATGGCTGGGATGTTGGAAGCGCTGTCACACCAATGGCCTTGTTCAATCCAGGGGGCGCCAGCCTTATTGGCTTTGGATGCATGAGTGCTAGACACAATCTCGAATCCTGTAGGAAGTCATCCATCTATGGCTTGTTTTTTAGGAGATCTTGTATTGACCGTAGCTTCTCTTCCCCCAAAGGCCCAAAGGGCTTAGAGCTAGCCTGCAAGCAGGGACTTTCGGGGCGGGGACAGGAGGGACTTTGGGGATGGCCACGGGAGGGACTTTGGGAGTCCTGATGGGAGAGACTTGGGGGTGACGACGGGGGAGACTTTGGGGGCGCTGATGGGAGGGACTTTGGGGACGGCGACAGGAGGGACTTGGGGGGCGCTGATGGGAGAGACTTGGAGGCAGCGACAGGAGGGACTTTAGGGGTGCTGATAGCAAGGGCCTTCGTGTTCCTGGCGATGCCATTCTTGGTGCCCACTAGACAGGGCAGCTGGAATCGCACTTCATGGCGGCACTGGCACCTAGGTAGAAACAGATTGCTGGCTGGTCATTCTGGATGCTTGTGCCATGGAGGCCGGGGATCTGCAGCAACAAGATATAGAATGCCAAGCAGAGTGGGAACGTCCACAAGCGACAGTGGGTCGGCGCCATGGTGTGTTGCATTTGGGGAAAGATTCAATCTCCAACATGGTTGAAGATTCTGGGGAGCCGGGTGCATAGTGCTATGCGGGTAGTTAGCTCTGGAGTTTTTGCTCAAGTTAGCTGTACGCAGTATATATTTTGAAACTTACATCATCAAGAGAAACTGTCTTGAGGCCTGGAATCGCCGGACCCTCCTCTTCCTCCTCCCCCTCAAACTCGCTTTCCTTCTCTTGCATGGCCTACCCCGGATCTCACTCCTAGACCTAGTGATGCCAGAGACTCTGGTCGAAGATGGGATACCAGCCACGTCTAGGCTCTAGTGTCTACCTCGCGACCCCCTCCTCACGTGACTCCGCACTAGCATATCCTATAGATCTTTGGCATCCCGCTAGTTTCCTAGGAGCCACGGCTGGATGTCATTATCTCGATACAAGAGGATAACATTCGAGAGAGTGAGAGGTTTTGTGGGGTCCCAGCACAAGGCGCTGGAACCGGGGTAGCCGTCGTACTGAGAAGATAGTGGGGGTCACTAATGGCCTCCTCCACTCGTTGCGCCAAAACCATCCCCAGCAGATCTCTCATGCTCGGGAATGAGAGGATAGCCCAGGCCACATCCCTGTCCTGCTCAGGGGAGTACTAGGGGTGATCCTAGAACAGATGCTCTGCTGGGGGAGCACCTGTCTGGCGCACGATGTGGATCCTTATCGCCCGAGGGCAATAAGGGGAGGTCCAATCGATTGTAGCCACTAGTGAAATCTGTAATTACTATTGACACTCAACATGCATGGTGAAGAATCCTTGCACATCCTTTCCTCTACCGTGCCATCCCCCCCCTCCTTCTCTGCGCTACGACACTCAATCAGTGTCTGAAGCTTCCTCGCCGTGTCCTTAACCAAGGGCTTTAGCTAACGATCAAGCTCGACAATGTCAATGGCGTGATATTGCATTTTCAGCAACTGGACGCGAATTGAAACAGGAGGGTGGAAGTGGGCGAACGCTAGGACTGACTTCAATTGCATATCAGTAACCTTGTCTGGGTCCCAAGCAAGCTTAGTGATGTAGGCCTTCACCTGGTCAAGCCACGAGAGGTACACTTTGCTGGGGCGGCGGGGGTCTGGGAAACCATACTAACTTTTCATAAAAGCAATGTCGCGAAAGAGACCTCTAGAAGACTGTGGTATGTTAGTTCCGATCCTGCGATTTGCTCCCTTAGGGTTGACGTACTTGGAGTTCTCATCAGCTGGTGTGAATGCAGGCCACTTACTAGACACCTGATGACAACTGCATATAGACGGATCATTATTACCTCGCTCCATTCTTGTTTGCACCATCATCAACACTGTTTGATAGGGGGGTTTACTTATGTTCTTTCACATTCCACCACTGGAGCTGCCGCACGCATAAGGATCTTTCCGCCCTTGTTACTGGCCCGGTCCCCAGAGTGCAATTGGAGTACCGGATGCCTGATAGAATCTTAGCTTGCTGACTCCTCCACTCGGGGAATATCTATACTGGCTTTCCCTTTGCAGACAACGTCAGTTTTGCCTCAGGTAGGGGCATGGCAGCCATTTGGGGATATCATGGATTTCGTGAGCATTTGAAAGAAAAAAGAACTCAACCGGGGATGATGTGGACTGGGACATAGTAAACTGAACAAGTGGAGTTGGTTGGAGAGTAGGGGGAAGAAGAAGGATGGGAGGAAGCAAGTGGGAGAAGAAGGATGGGAGGAAGCAAATGGGAGAAGAAGAGCAGGAAGAGGCGAGTCGGAGAAAGAGGGGAGGGGTAGATCAGACAAGGGATGGAAGGGAGCTAGCTTATACTTTGGGGTTGTTCCCTAAACAAGACGCTACGTTGATGGCCCCTCGTGTTTCCGCTTATCATGGCACCAGGGGCCGTAAGTTACTGTGTTCCAGTATGAAGTAAGGCATAAGCATACAGGAAAGAGGCACCAGCAGATGACTTGGCATAACAGGGGAATTCCGCCAATTCAGTAGTTTATGCCTATCAAATAGCTATTGAGTTAAATGACAATCCTTTACCATGACGTGCAGAATCTACATCACATAGGTCTAGAGTTATCATAGTTCATAGCTAGACCCAATTGCTGTAGCCCCTCTCCCATCGCTATGGTTGCCTGTCCGGTATGGTACTCTTTAATGGCTGCAGACACTGTCCGATAACCCTTAAACTTACCGACATACCTCATGTGTGCTAGTGTTACATCACCCTGACCAACAGTTGGCTGGATCCAACACACCCTCCTACACTCCACAGCGAAGGAAGACATGCACAGAAACCTATATAAAACACCATAATGGGCACATACCTATCTTGGTAAGGAAAAGCCAGGAATGATAAATCTAAACTCTGACGTTTTAGATCGAGGTGCATACAATATCACATGCCTATTGGCTGGCAGTCCAATCTCTCGCGTCTCCACCTGATGCATCCCCGTCACGGTAGGCCAAAGCTGACCCTTCGGTCCCGAGTAGTGACTAGCACTTTCTACAGGACTCGAAGCACGGCGCTTCAAGACCTTCTCGTTCTCCAGTGGAGGTAATGTTAGATGGCACAATTGTTGACTACTCAGGAGACTCAGCAGTTTAAGTTTCAGAAGTCCAGGATTTACAAGAGACTCCTCTGGTCCTACCCCCAGGGGCTTTAAAAACCGATTCCTTGATTCTATGTCTCCTAAGTATTTCTTAGGTTGAATATCATGTACAGCTGGGCTCGCGAAAAACAGCATCACACCCTCGTCGGGTTGATGCTGTTCTAGTTGTTGGAGTGGCTCATTACTCGGCCTGCCATTACCGGTAGTAGCAGATGCGGAATTCACCCCAGATTCCTGCTCAGAGGTCTGGAATTGGGTCTGACCTACCTCTAAAGCCTGACCTCGAGCTATCCGACTCACTGCCTCCTCCAACAGACATGGTTACCTCCTCAATGCAGGCGTCCCTAGCTACACATCTCTACGATCGTCGTAACAGTAGACTAGGAGATCTGGCAGGTCCTCATATACTGGATTTGATAGCAGCAATGTCTGGAGACTTTCATTTCTAGCAATGAAGACAAATTCTACAAATGATGGAGGTTCACCAGGAAACTGCGGGACAATTCTGCACCCTTCACTTGTAGCGCCAAGGAGATAGTGGATACGGTACAATGGAACCCATCTCCGCATCATAACACATAATCCGTGCATATTGCCAGTTTCTAATTTATCGAATATAACTCTATGGACATGGGGCGGACGCCAATAGAGGGAACGATAGTTTGGTGGTCAACTCGCTACCTTCTTATTCTCACCGCGTAGGGCTTGTGCATGTCCTGATGGACGAACCCAAAAGATACATACTGCACGTGGATGCCCAAGTAGCACATTGCTATCTACAAACTCGATGTTTGTAAGCAGGTGCTCAAAGCTAGCACCTTTGGAGAACTAACTAACCTGCTAACAATGGAGTCAATTGTTCTGGGGCATTTGGTGGACGTGTCTGAGCAACCGCTTCAGCTGCAGAATCGGAAGGTTGATGGGAGTTCCCGCCATAAGCCGGATATCCTGTGAGGACATCTTGTAATGGGGGCTCCCTCAGGTAGATGGCTCCTCAGGATGCGAGGGCACCAAACTTCGTATCTCTCGAACACAGCTCTTGCAAAAAGTCTAAAGAATAAATGTTAACAGTAAAACTTAATATCGTTAAGCTCAGGCTTATCTCAATTAAAGTCTCTCGAGAGGATGTTGATTCCGTTAGGGTAGGAGAGTTGTCGTATAATCTTTAAGTAGTCAGACTTATACCAAAAACTCCCCCATCAGGTTACCCGGACCAACTTGAGTATGCCCTTCTCCGTAAGGGTTGCCCCGGCACCATTTCCGTGTCCCCGAAGGGCCATAGGTGTCAGCGCACTCTAGCAGAAATCTCCTTTATACACATCAGTTCCTGTAAGGTGTTTACCAATACACCTGGCGGAGTGAAAACCTCTGTACATCGGTGTCTCGTCAGTGGCTAACTGTCGAGACCCTTAGGAAAGCTAATGAAATGACTCTCTTCCCATATGCTATGACCTATGCACGCACTCGTAGACATCAGCTGTCTTCCGGCTAAGTTCTATCTTGCTTGATTGCGAACTTAGGGTGTCTACGACGCTCCCCCGGAGAGCTGTGTCAGTAGCGGGACCCATAGGCACTACCCATGGTCCCTTACCCCCGACACACCACTTACCATGATAAGTATCATGCTACTAGAGTCTTCAAACAACCTGCAAAGAGCCTACGGCAAAGGGGCACGTGTAGGCTTGATTGGCGTAAAACCGTCTCAGATGTCTCCAGCACTAGCTGGGACTACTCTGGGGACCCATCCGGATAGCTGACACTAACTCCATCAGTTTTGGTCCGTTTTACTCCCTTCATTTTGGAGAAGGTACTTGACCTTCTCACCTTGGCCCCCTTATATACCCTGCGAACAGCTTCCGGTGGGACAGACAGCAGCGACGCATACAGTGTTATGGACCTGTCTTCATAGATTCCATTTAACTAGCATAACGGCAACTCCACCCATTTTGGCCCATGACGCCCGGGGCGAACCCTGAGGCCGCAGGTACCTGTTAGGAATAATTCTACCAAGTTACAGATTGTTCGGAGCACTAAAGCTCCTTCCGTAGTCTTCCGATCAAAGTGCAATCAACTGCCCGTTGATCGTCATTGCGTAACAAAGAATCCTAACATTTCCCGCAATTCCTCCGAGAACATTTCCGACGGAAGGTAGGGTAATAGTGTCCCAAAGGTAGGGTAAGTACGTCCATGGTGACACGAAGCCAGGGTCCATGGTAGGGTAATGTGACTTCCTTAGGTAGGGTAAACTCACCCGGCCTTCTGACCTATCCATAGGCCAGAGCCGACATTGTCACGTTATTACCACTACTTAGGTACACCTATTCCTTAAGTACCTTCTGTTCTTAGAGATTTCCGGACGATCAGATATCTCTCGGATATACGTCTGCATATCCGCCTCGTCTACCATCTGACCTCTTGGTCCTATGTATTGGCGTAGACGTAGGTTACCATAGCTCTATATAGTAGGGTCGTTACACATCTTCTCAGGGCCCTGCTCAAGGATCGCCCTTGCCGTCGTCAGGTGGTCGCTCTGGGAGACCGTGCAGTGCTTGTTTCGTTCTTGTAGGGCAGTCCTAGTGATCGCCGTGATCTTGGACATCAGCCTATTCTATGGGAGCCCATGCTTGATCTTGGGCCAGTCCAGCTTGACTACAAGGACCCTGTTTGCTGGTTGGGCGGCAAGGTACATTCTGGTCCCCTGCCGAGGGGGGTCCTGCCGAGGGGGGTCCTGACTTGGGTGCCAATAATCCGGGATACCAGTGAACTAGGCTACTCCCTTCTGGGATGCCCCCTTTGTGCGCATCTCCCAGTACAGGACCTTGACGTGCGATCTGGCCATCTTTGCCATCTGGTGCCCTTTGCTGAGCAGGTTCTGAAGACGGACTCGGCTCTGCTTCCACAGCTGGATCCCAGTGAGGCCGAGCTCCAAGCGGCCGCAAGGGCTCCTCAACAATGACATGCCGTAGGTCAATTTGCCGTGCAGCCGGCTCCTGGTTCACATTACATTTAGTCAGAATGGTACGTCTGAGTTTTTTTCATGCACCCTTAATGAGTTCAATGATGGCGTAGTCTATCTCCTGAATCCTTTATATGTTATTCGCAGCCTCTGCTGCTACGAGTAAATTCCATGCTGGATGCAATCTCCTCATCCTGTCCCAAATCTCGAGGAAATCCCCACTCAGCAAAGGTAATATCTGTATAGTTCCTTACTGACAGTTGATCTTTGATGGTGTTGCGCCATGCCTTATAGATGCGGTCATCTTGAGCAGTTCCAAAGTTAAGGGAAGTCTTATATTGATTTATACACTGGCTACCTGGACCCTGAGCGTTAAGCTGCCCAGTAAGAGAAATGACTAGAAGTATATAGATCCCGCTCAGCTGGTGCTCCTGCCCTGACAAACCTTGTTGTATATTTGTTGAATTTGCATTGTGGACATACCGGAGATTGCTGTTCTTTGGCACCATGTCGTCAGATTCTCTGCCATGAGAAGGTCGATATTGCGAGTGCTGTGTCTGTTCAATGCAGTGCTAGCTGTAGATATTTCGCTTGGTATGACCTCCCTTTGGCCCCGATCAATTCACTTCATAAATCAGAGTCGGAGTCCTTATAGGAATCTTGAACTGCTTTTGAAATCATTTCCAAGATCATTTAGTAATTTAGACTTCAGACCTTAGACTCTGGAACTGTGGACGCCCATTGTAGACATTCAAACCAAAGCTTGGATCACTATCGAAAAGAACTTGGAAGATTTTCTGCTGCTTTGAACGTAGTGCTCAGAGAATACTCCTACTGCCACGTCACTTGCACCTCCACTAAGCCACTTCAATGTTAGCTACATCTTCAAGCACCCAAACCCCTTACCCTGCATTCCAACACACTATTATCCATGAACATTTCCTTTGGGCCATATAACATATACATTCAAGTTGGCTTCCCTCAATTCAGTAGGTCACCTTGAGCTATGCCTATCAAATGGTCATTCTGCCCCCACAAATATGCCTCCTCAGGTCCTGACAAGAAGCACCTATGAATAGCACATGCCTGCCTGGGCGCTGGTCTCATGTCTGGCCTAGTACACCAGCTTCTACTCCGCATAGAATCTAAACAGCACAATAATGGCCGCCTTCTGGGACAGAATAATCAGATCGATTCCGACTATGAATCCAACGCGGGTCCAAGCGGATATGCCCCACATCCTGCACATGTCCCTGACACGGAAGCACACAATACCGACTACCAATCCCCTGATGCCATCAAAAACGGCATATTATCCACTCTCTGGGTGATTTATTGGAGACCTGATAGGATTTGAGGAGGAGCGCAGTATTCTGATTAAGGATCCATGGGCACCATTCATGAGTGCACATGGATTCAAGCCCGCATCTTGCTTTATTCCGAGCAAGGTGTCAAAATCACAAATTAATGAATTCTTTTCAAGTAGTCTCAGAAATTCAGCCTCAGTTGGCTATAGCTCGATGCACACGCTTGAGAACCACCTGTGATTGTTGGATCTGCATGGACATCAAGGATGGTTTGAAGGCCAAGTTGACGATGGCAAGAGAACTTTGCTGTTTTACTACCAGAATATACTAGACTGTGTCAGATATCTTCTGTGGCAGGCAGCATACAGAGATGATTTGGTGTTCGTGCCACGACGGGGGTATGACCATAACAGACAGAGGATCTACGTGGAAATGCATACCACAGATTGGTGGTGGGACATCTACGTAAATTACCCACTTCTCATCAGTCATGTGAATGCAGGTTGACTGGTGCAGGAAAGTCCCCCACCTTGTGCAACTGTTGTTCCAATTATTGGGATGTCTGATCAGACGCATCTTACCAACTTCTCTGAAGACAAGAAGGCTTGGCCCGTATATATTACTCTTGGAAATCTTCCGTCGACTAGGCGTAACAAGCCTAGATCAATAGCAGTTCTCCTTCATGGGCTCCTGCTAGTCCTGCCCAAGTTGCCAAAGTCTTCTTCCTCAAACAAACTCCAGAGACAAATCAATACTAACACACTCCAAGGAGTATTCGAACTCATTCTCGAGCCCTTACACAACGCAGCGCTCAACAGCGTCCCCATTGATTGTCCAGAGGGCCAAGTTCACAGGTACTTCCCTATCCTGGCCGCATGGATTGCAGACCATATGGAAGACATTGGGCTACATGGTGCAAAATTGAATGCCTGTCCTAAATTCGAGGTTTTGGCGGATAAGTTAGGTTCAGCCGAAAAGCAACCATATTCGACCTGGGATTATGTGAAATATGATCTTCTGGAACAAGTTAGTCTGGATAGCGTCACACACTCTAACTCGGAGGCCGTCCACAGAACCTTTCATGCCCTTGGTGTCAAGGGAGGGCGAAATGTTTTTCATGGACTTCCACGTGCTTCAGCATCCAATCGGCACTAGCCAGATTTGCTACATACCATTTATCTTGGACTATTCAAGCAGATGATGGACTGGGTTAAGGGATTTCACAAGAAACACAGGCGACAGCCGGCCTTTGATGACACTTGGAGCCCATTGCCACCCTATCTGGGATTCTTCGTCCCCCAAAATGCCTACAGTAAGGTTATGCGGTGGCAAAGAAAGGAAATGAGGAACCTAAGACGTTGCCTCTTAGGGGTCCTCCCTGCGGCTCTCGGACAACCTGATAGTACGCAAGCAATGCCTTTCAAATGTGCGCTCATCTGCGTCCAGTCATTGCTCGTTTTCAGTTTGATGGCTCTATACCATAGTCATACTCCAGAGACCATAGATTTTATAGAACAATATCTTGCATGTTTTCATTCAACGAAGAATATCTTCTTAGAGTTTTGAATATCTAACAGTATACAAGAAAAGCTCAATAACCAATGAAGAGAGCAGCGACATCTACGCGGGTGTGTGGATCAATCTCTCACCAAGTCCAAGCAGCATCGGATGGTAGAGAAACATCGTGGGGAGGACGAGGACTTACGCCTAGAACTGATCCATGCCAAATCTCATTTTAACTTTATTAAGATGCATCTGCTCGGCCATTTTCCCGATCACATATATCAGTTCTGCAACATTCAAATGGATTGAACAGAGTTTGGTGACCTCGCACATAAGAAACAAATCCAAGACGGCTGGCGGCATTCGAAGAAAAACAAAGCCGCATGCCAGATCCTAGCAAGCTACAGTCGATCGCATGGGATACGCGTGCCACTCTTGAACCTTGGCACGCTTCGACGTCGAGGTACAGATCTATCTCCAGAGACCGTTGACCTGTTGAAGGCAGAAAATACTGTATCTGAGTCTGTAACATGCCAGAGGATCCTAGAGGGATGACGGCGTAATGTGTCGAATATCGTAGAGTTGTACAAGGCAGTCGGAATATCAACCGACAGCATTTGTGATGAATTGATTCAGTATAGCTGTTACAGCTTGCTAATGGAGCGCTCACTTCACAAAGATCCTGCAATACTTCGACTACTTCCGACTGAACTGACGACGCAACTTGAAATCCCCAGTCCCGCATTCCAGGAAACCGATGTTTATTATGTCCACCGGGCACGGTGTACAGGTTCTCGGCTCTTCTGCAAGCAACAGAGTCACAATGATTTGGCTTGCATACAGGCAGGAGGGGAGCACATGTATGGTGCCCTCAGAGGACGTCTTCCTGCTACACTCAGGGCACTCTTCCAGATCTGAGACTACAGGCATCAGGATAGGGTCTACAGACTCACAATGGTAGAAATGACGAGTGTGGTTAATTCCAGGTGGCTATCCGATGCCCATGGTCGTATCATAGTAAAGCAGAGGACAGAGGCACAACTGTTTCCAATAGTGGACATTGGGACCATTCTGGGGCAGGGGCACCTGGTCCCAGCCGGTGACCAGCAATAGCTGGTAAATAGTCGAATCAATTTGAGGACTTTCAATGAAATATATTGAGATCGCATCTGAGGGAAAGAATGGAGGCCCTGTGGTGTATCCTGCATCGCAAAGCAGGATATACCACAGGGCTCGCAGGGAGCGTCGGAATCCCTACTATTGCATAGTAACTCAACCTATTAGTTGGAATAATTGTACAATAGTAGAGTAAAAATTAATAATTCAAGATTCAGGTTGAATGAGATTGTGTTCAGAATGAGAGAACGTGTAGTATTAAACCAAGAACAGGGTGTGATAATGTGCGACGTGGGTCTTGGTTAGGGCTGGCATCAGCTTGGAGACAGGAAAAGATGTGGATATCGAGATGGGAGCCTGGGCATCAAAACTTTCATTTCGGTATCAGAAAGGTGACACCTTAGACTTGGGCGTGCTAACTGGGAGTAAATATGGAGGAAACGCGAACCGAGAGGTGGCTGTCAGAAATGTGAAATGCCGGGCCCGGGAATCAAATTAGTAGTTAACGGATTGTGGTTACGGCGAGTGGAAACTAGCAAGCAGGAACATAGCAAGCACCGAGTATCTGAATGTAGAAAAAGCTTGATCTCGCAGTTGACCTCAGCTCACAGCATCAGGACGACGACAAGATTGTATCAGAAACAGGACGCGCTACGCACGTATGGGGGGTCGGTACCTACTTGGAGACGGAGGGAATCAACAGGGTAGAAAGGGGGATGCAGATGACGCAGGAAGGCGTTGTGCCACAGTAGCGAACCCACAGGATACAGGCAATACAGGGGACACAGGGGACGAGCGCGCTGCGTCGGGATGTGAGACATGCGGATCTGATGCAGAATAAACTTTTGCTGATGTATACCAATTTCTTTTACCTTTTAACTAAAGATCTGGCTAATCTATAATAGGAAACTCTTCCACAAGTAACCACAGTTGCTCCAATTATCGGGATGTCCAATCTGACTCATCTCCCCAACTTCTCCACTAACAAGAAGGCCTGGCCGGTGTAGGTTCCCATAGGAACTATTGCGTCTACTAGGTATAACAGGCCCAGATCAATGGCTATCCTCCTTCTTACACTCCTGCAAGTTCCTCCTAAGTTGCTCCAGTCGGCTTCAGGAAACAGATCCCAGAGAGAAATCTATGCAGACACCCTTAAACATGTATTCGAACTCTTATTTGAGCTCTTGCAAGACACTTCACCTGATAGCGTCGCAATTGACTGTGCGGATGGGAACGTCACGAGGTGCTTCTCAATATTGACTACGTGGACTATGGACCATATGGAAAATGTCACCCTTCATGGAATAAAATCAAACGCCTGTCCTAAATGTGAGGTTCGTCCACACCAGCTAGTTGCCAACCCAAACACGGTATATCAGGCCCAAGCTTATGTGACATACCAGGAACTCGAGCCGCACCATTGCGACAAGTAGGAGATGTCAGATTGAGACGTGACGTACCTAACACTTGACGATCTGGGTGTCATGATCAGGCATAACGTTTTCCATGGGCTCTGATGAGTGTCTGCGCTAGACTTACACCAGCCTGATCTCCTTCATACAATTTACCTGGGACTCTTTGAGTATATGATTGATTGGGTTCAAGGATTTCTCAAGAAACATGAGCAACTGCTAGCATTTGATAATGCTTGGAAGTCTTTGCCGCTGTACCCCAAGTTCTTTGTTCCCAAGAAAGCTTATCGTGAGGTTACACAGTGGCAAGGGAAAGAGATAAGAAACTTGGGGAGATGTCTTTTAGTAGTTTTAGCTGTGGCATTGAGATTGCTGGACAGTGTACAAACAGCTACCTTTTAAACATGCGCTTGCTTGCATTGAGTCATTACTCGATTTCAGTTTGATGGCGCAATCTAGAAGTCATACAGCAGAGACTATTGGTTATATGGAACACTATCTCCACAGGTTTTATGCCATAAAGGATATCTTCTTAGAATTTCAAATGTCGAAACAGACACAAGCTGAACTTAAGGATCAGGTCCTGGGGATACAGCATAAGCAAGCCCAGTTGAAAGAATCTCCCGCCAGGGAGAAGGTATGGAAAATACGCGAGCAGCATCACCAGCTTGAGGATAAGCAATGAATGGAATTGATTCAGTTGAAATGTCATTTCCACTTCATCAAGATACATCTGCTATCTCACTTCCATGATCACATATACCAGTTTGGAAATATTTCTATGTATTCAACTGAATTTGGCGTGGCCCATGAGGATCAGATTAAGGACTGATGACGACGAGCAAATAAAAATGATGCCTCCAGGCTGATTCTGAGCAGCTATAGCCAACAACACGTGATCCGAACGAGACTGTTGACCCTAGATTCACTAAGAGGTCAAGGAGCTCATATTCCCGCAGACGTTATCAACCTTTTGAATAAAACCGGTACCAGACCTGTACCGGGGGCTGAGTCGCGTCTTCGAGTCCCGAATGGGCACCATGGTGATGTTCCATGTCTTGTCGAATTTTGCAATGGCCCGAGTATCACCACCGAAAACCTGAGTCCCAAATTGATCTCATATAGCCGCCAGTCGCTACTGGTAGAGCGTCGTCTCACTGATGATCCTGCTATACTTCGACTCCTTCCTATTAAACTACTGACGCAACTCGAAATCCCAGTTCGCGCCTTTCAGGAAACCGACCTTTACGACTTCCCCCGGGTAAGATCTACAGGATCTGGGCTTTTTCGAAACGAGCCTAGTTGGCATGATTCGGTTTGGGTCCAGGCCGGTGGGAAGCAAATGCATGGTGCACTCCGCAGCCATCTTATGGGAAGGCTTATGGCACTCTTCAAACTACGAGATTGTAGACACCAGAAGACAATACATCAACTCAGTTGTGTTCAAAAATTGAGTACATTTAATTCTGGCCGTCCCACAGAATTACACGATCTTGTCACCGTTCTGCTTAGGCCCGATACAAGAAGGTTCAACACAGTGGCCATAGGTATGATACGTGGGCAAGCCCAGCTGGCTCCAGAGGCAGACAGGTGATGGCTGGTCAACAGTCGCATTGATTTAAAGACGTTCAATGTAATATATTGACGAATGTCCTACAGACACATTGATTATGTGACAGTCAGAACTTCTAAGACCAGACGCGAATCCTCCTACCACAAACAGGCAATGTGGGCATAGAATTTTGAAGATCTCTAGATAGCAAGCTGTACTTAGAAATAATAGAATATGATTAAGGTAAAATGCTAGAAATCAAGAGTCTACCGGAGGATCCGCAAACTTACTGTCAGGAACCATGACATGCTTGCCCACAAGGGGTTATCGATATCGTACATAGGGGACATGAGGCGGGCACCAATGTCCATCGGCTCAAGATGAGCGTCGGGGCAAGGTAGGAACGGACTCATACTGATCGCCACCAGCCGACAATATAGCAGAGTGTAATCGGGAGTGTAGCGTGTGTTCCATTTCAAGTCAGACCTTGTCCTAAAGTGGTGAGAGCGGGCAGGAGGAACTGGATGGATTGTAGGAATGTCGTACAATACCAGGAGGGAATGCAGAGAAAGAAGCCAGGAGCAGAGTATCACGAGGGGGTGACACTAGGAGCTCATTGTAGGTGTTCGAAAGGACGGTTGACTACAGTAGGACGTCGTCCGGATATCGTAGTGACAGAGGGCGGCGTCCAGCAGGAATCCTGAGGATGGCGGGCGTGTCAGCACGTCAGGTAGTTAGGCAGACGCAAGGCCGCCACTGCTGTGATCAGAGCAACACTTTTGCGATAGCAATATAGGGACATGATCCAGACATTAAACCAAGGGGTCAGAAGGTAGTAGAGGTGAGCATGTGAGGGGAGTGGTGACTGTACAGACGGGACGTAGTGGGGCGTCGGGCTGGACACCTCTACTCACACAACGGAGTGGGGCATTGCAACCAGAATCAGGATGCATGGGATGCAGGGGACACAAAAAATGAAATTTGGCGTCCAGACGCGCCGCCCTTGTATCAGACACAGAGTTTTTTTTTGATGATGCATTGTCATCAGGAAGTCCACCCCCTCTGTCTGGAGGTCCACCACCTCCACCAGGATGTCCACCACCTCCTCCGGGAGGTCTACTATTTGGGTCCTTTTTTGAAGGTACTGGAGGCGGGGGTGGAGCCTGAGTACTTTGGTAGTTGGCTTCCGTCACGTGGACTATTCCTGCATAGGAAGCTCCTTTGTAAGGACTTGGAAGTGGTAGGAGAGAAAAGCGTAAGCCATCTGGTAGAGTCATTTGACCATGACGAGCTTTTCCAAACCTCCTTTCTCATGCCTGGGTTACTCTGTCGGCAATTAGTTCACTCATGGCTGTCTTAATGCTCGTCACTTCTGTAAGTATATCGTCTCGAAACTGGTCCATCCATCCTGACAAGGCAATAAATTCCTGCTTTTTCTTGCTGTGCCTTTTGATTTCCCATTTTCGACGCTGTTCGTTATTTATCATATACTCCGACAGCTTATCGTTAAGCGCCATGGTTAGATCCTTATCAACTTTCGGGACTTTGGTCTGGAATTTGTCGAAGGCTCTTTGGTCAGGCCTTCTCTTATTATTATTATTATATCACATTATCTCGCTTATAGAACCAAAGGCTATAAAGCGGCACTACATACATCAGGGTACTCTCAAGTACCAGGGCTATGGATCCGTCTCTTACTACATGATAGTGTCATCTTTTCGTTGAATACCACGGCCCAAGCACAAACAACAAAATAAAGTCCTCCTCCTCGCCTAAAGCCTAGCAAATAAAGGAAATACAAAGTAATAAAACCTAAGCAGCCCTGCTCCTCCTATCAGTTGCTGCCTAGTGTGCATGTAGGTAGGTGGGACAATCCTTAGAGGTATCCAGGTGATTGTTGCCAGAGTTGAGGCAGAGAATAGTGGTGTGAAGGCATGGTTTGCCCTTGGTAGGACAGTCTGACCTTCCCCAAGTGTGGAGGTGGGCTGGGTGTTCCTGAGAACATATCGCGCAGGGTGGGGTTTTGGTGCATTGGGTTGGGTGGTGGCCAAACTCCAAGCATCTGGAGCATTGAGTGTCAGGACCAAAGGTGAGGGAATGTTGCACCTTAAATTTCCTGCCAAGGAGAGAGAGGCCTCTACTGAGGGCTTTGTCTGTAGGGTCTTTGCCGGCAATAGTGAGGACCATAGCTGATGCAGGTTTGTTCTGGCGTTGGGCTTCAGTGGTGAACCATCTAGGAGGGCGGGAGAGGTGGGTGCCAGGGTTGAAGGCTTCAATCTCTGCCTGAACTGTGGGGAAAGTGGTAGTGGTTGGGACGCCGTGTATGATGCCCTTGTGTCAGACTTCATCTTTTCTGAGGCCAGAGGCAGCAGGAATGGTTGCTCTGAGAGCTTCCTCAATAACAAAGTGATGGTTCTTGAGGACAGTGGAGGCAGGAGTGTTATCCTTGGTGATGAGGAGGACATGATGGTTAGGCGTGAACTCAATGGTAGAGATAAGTGGTTTTGTGATAGCTGTGTTAACAGCATCGCGAATGTGGAGGTGGTTGGTGTCATCTGGGAGGGCAGTGCCATCTCTTTCAATAACAAAGGTACGGTCGCGTTTGGTCAAAACTTCAGCTGGTGGAGTTTTGTTTGGTGTCGTTCTACAGAGGCGGGCAGGGAGTGTTTTGGCTGTCCTCCAGGCCCTGGTTTGCTGAGGTGGGGGGTTTGGTAGTGTTGGGGGTGGGGGAGCGGGGGTGGAGGCTTGCTGTTGAAGCTGTTCTTGTAGGTGTAAAACTTGTTGGTTGAGCTTGTCAACTTGCCCTTTCAAAACTGCAGTGTCACTGATGTGCCTTTGCTGGACAATGCTGAGGTGGTTGATAAGTGATTGGAAGGAGTCCTCAAGATAGCTGACTCGTAGTTTGGTGCAGAGGTTGGTGTCTCTGTCAGGATTCTTTGGTTCCTATGGGGACCACTGAGCAGAGCAAGGTGTGGGTTGGTTTGGAGCAGCGGGAGGCGGGACTGTATCTACAGGAGAAGGAATGTCTTCATCCATCTGGGTGTCTCCAGGCGTGGTGGGAGCTGGGGTACTCTGGTGGGGTTGAAATGGGTGTGCCAGGGGGTTGGCAGCACCCCTGCCTCTGCCTCTAGTCCATGGAGGCATCAGAGGTGATGTGAGAAGGACTCAGTTGATACAAGGTGCTGGGAAACAAATAATAGAGGATGATTTGTTGATGAAAAGTCTGTAACATGGGTAGGGAAGCGTGAAGATTTGGTTGTTGACCAATGAGGTGGGGGCTCGGCGAAAACTTGGTGTGGTTTTTTCTTTCGCTGTGGTTGCAACGGCAACGGAGTCGTCAGCCCTTCTCTGTTCCTGTAATTGCTCTATCCTTTGAGCCAAAGTATTGTCTTGCTCCATTGCCTCTATGCTGTACTTAGCTCCCTCTCTTTCCAAACTTGCCATTTTTCTGGACTGCTCTTGATGGGCCAGGCTTGTCCTGGCCAATTCTTCTGCTACCCTAAGGTGGTAGCTTTCCAGTGCGGCAGTTATATTTCCATGCAGCATCTGGGCTGCTCATTCCAACCTAGCCAGTTCAGCACATAAACTTCTTGCCTTAGTCTACACTTTCTTTTACACCAACTAGTCCGTTGGCAAAACCCTTTGCTGCTTCCGTCAAGGCTGTATAAGCGACTTGTTGGTTGTTTTGGATTTGAGTAATACTTTGGTCCAACTGGGCCGTTACGCTCCCTCTAAGGTTCCAAAGTTCTTGAATTTTTACTCCTTGGAAAATGGGTTCGGTTGAGGAGGTCATCCTCCTCCGAAAAATGAGCCCAAGCTGACCGGGTGTCATGGTAGGCTAGGTTGTCCTCCCCTGTGGAAAAGACCTCAACCACCAGGGATCCCAACCCCTTGTTTGTTCTGGTGATTTGGTCATGTCTGTGTCTGTGGGTTCACTACTTTTTGTGATTTGAAGTATGTCTGACATATTGTTCCTCGTTTAACTCCTGTTGGTATGTAATCTCAATTTCCAACGCGCAAGGAGCCAATGATCCCTCGTATTCTCCTTTGTCATCACAGAGGACGGAAGTGGTACCTTGGTACCTTGTATCGTAGGTGGGTTCCTCGTAAGGTTCCTAGTCTGCGTCATCAAAGTAGTAGTAATAGAAATCAAGTTCTAACCACTCTTCAGAGTAGGTGTACCAAGATGGCTCGTCTTCTTTGAACAAGGGAATATCTGGTAAATCAGTTCCCCAGATTGATTCAAAAGAGGGGTAGGTAGATGTAGATTGTAGTTCGAAGGTTGTATCTGAATGTTCTTCAAACTCCCCCAACTTAATTTATGGTCTTATCAAAGTCATTCAAAGAACCTTGGTAACCAAAGGTTATCAATATAGTCTTACGGGGTAGGTATTTCTATGGTCAAACAAGTATACACTAGGCCCTGTAATCTTCTGTCTCGGAGATAGTCAAAAAGGCTTGTAAAGATAGAACTCAAGTAGAATGAACATATTGCTAAGATTTCTTCTCCGGTCACTGATGATAGACTTAAAGCTAGGGAGACACCTTGATATTTGTATTCTCCATCTCGGTGGTCACAGGCTATATCCAATCCCTTACTGACTATGTACCTGTCATACTAACCGTTCAGTGCCTACAGGGTGCGAACCCTATTTGACCCTAAATACTAACTTCCCTGCTCTCTTCCTGAACGCAGTTATTAGCTCCATCAAAGAACTGATTAATAACTCTTCTATGTGCATAGCTTAGAGTGCATGATAAAAATAACTACCTCAACCAGTGAGTTGTTATTAACTAATTGTGTACAGGTCTTCCAGATGACTCTGGTTCACACAAGCTAAGGGTAGTATACATATTATTTCTTGTAATAGCGTATAGACTTGCAGAGGTCGTAGCTCCTTAACTAACTGACCAATCCGAACCAACTAAGTCTTATCTTATAGAGCAGAGCTTCTTCTATGTTAACCAGTGAAAACCCATTGGTCCCTTATCTTTATCCATAGATAGTGAAAGCATAAAGACTTGCATGTTGCCTTGACATTTCATGCAGTAATGTAATACCGTCACACATCAGCAAAAGATCCCTTTAGCATCCTGTACTTCCTGTGCGTCAGACTCTCTGGAGGTTGTAAATGTAAACTCGCAATCTGGATGGGCGCGCCCGGACCTATTCCGTTAGGACGCACCCTTTTTGTGTCTGCCCATACCAGACATTACTAGGGTGACCCTCCCTAGCAACTATCCACCCAACATGCGGACCTTGGCCCAAACACCCCGGACATCCGCGGACGCTTGTATCCCTTTGCCGACACATTCCCCCCACCAATTCCTTCCTCCGGGGCCTTCTCGATGTTTGCTCTCTCCAACCCATTCTTCCCGCCATGACAACTATCCACCCAACGTGCTGACTGGGGCCCAGGCACCCCGGTCATCCGCAGACGCTTGTCTCCCTTTGCCGACGTATTCCCCCCACTGATTCCTTCCTCCAGGGCCCTCTCGATATTTGCTCTCTCCATCCTATTCTTTCCCTCATGATTGCTTGTTTTGTCTGCGCTCCATCTACATTTCTCCCCGTACTTGATCTTCTCATCCATACGTCCCCCATTCTGCCTCTAATCTCACTGTAGTCTCCCCTCCTATTGTTCCTATCTTCCATTCCCACGTTGTATTTCTTTATATCCGCAGGACGTATTTACAGAGTCGCATACTTTGGTCCGTGTTTTATCCACAATCCATCCGCATTCTCCCCAGACTCCCTTTTCATCTACGCTTCTTCTGCATTCTGCCCTGTACTTCATTCTCCCGTCCGGACATCTCCTACCCTCCCTTGGACCTCGCCGTAGTTCCCTCTCCTATTGTTTCTATCTTCCAATCCCATGTGGTATTTCTTTATATCTGCAGGACGTATTTACAGAGTCGTGTTTTATCGTCCGCTTTCCATCCACATTCTCTCCGGACTCCCTTTTCTAGTCTTCATACCTCCAGATGTTTTATAACCTACTATATTATTTTTTCTCTTACAGATCCATGATCACACACTAATAAATATATTTTCCTCCTCACCCTCTAGTCTAGTTGCATCTACATGCTGCAGGGAATCTTCACATGCTCCAACCAAATCTGGGTCAATTAAGCCCGCCAGCAGATCTTGCTCTTCTAGTCGTTATGGCTCTTGCTGACTATATCCTCTAGTGGTACTATTATGCATGCGGCCGACAACGATGGATTGCGATCCAACCTGCTGCGGATTAATTTCAAACTCCCAGTGTAATGTATCGAGATTATTGGGATAGCCATCAATCCTCTCTACCCGTGTTCTCCAATCCTTCGCAATTCTATCATACAATCCGCTTGTTATCCGCAGGATAATTTGAGTCTGAAAAACCCCAGGCGTATTGGCCCATGTTCTTAACTGACATTCCAGCAGCCCTGTCTTTTCATTAGCCTGATTATCATCTGTCTCGACAGGGTGTTTTTCATCTTTACCTTGAGAACTGGAACGTGTGAAATTCACATCGGCAACAAATACTCCAGTCCGCCAGCATTGCAGAGCATGACACAATATGGCCGCAGTTAGACACAGAAACATGCCATTGATCTTTTCTAGGAACCTATTATCCATTGTGTCTTTCCTTTTCTTGCCCAAATGAAATTGTGCATATATGAAACCTGAAATCTGTAGGGCTAGGAATCTAAGAGAAAGTGCCTGCCAGGATTGTTAGACAGATTCAGTCTCACTGCGGCCTGGGATAATCGCAAGGAAGGGCCACGAGTATACCTCATACCCATTAGGTGGGCAATTAAACCGGTCTTTCTCGAGTAAGTACTCTACCCTTTGTGCACAGGCTATAGGATTCTCTGCATCAAGCCTATAGAGTTCTGTTATAGCCCTCTTTGTACAATATAGATACTGGGATCTGCATACACTGTGTTTTGTTCAGATCTGCAAATTGGTCACTGGTAGCCATTATATTTAGTCATGCGGATTAGAAGTAGATTATCGATTTGGAGAAACTTACCTGCTCATTAGAGCCCGGTGTGGCATCTCTAAAGTCAAAAAACTTTAATTCATGCTGGGCATCATTCCAACACGTGCGTACCATTTCAGTCAGGGTAATTGGGTCCGCAAACGGATCCTTGAACAGGGTCCAGTCCCATATTAACTCACGGGCTTTAGTCTGAATGGTGAGCTCAATCCCTACAGCAGTATTCTGTCAGCTACTGGTCACCACTGGGGTTGTGTTGGTAAATTCTGGTGTCCCTGGTCGTGAGTGACTTGGTGTGGTGGTTGGTGTTGCGGGCAGATTCGGCCCAGAGACTGATCCGGAGGGCGGCATGGAAGTTGAATGATTTTGGCAAACTTGTAGTGGCCCTGGTGTTTTCCGTCCAGGCAAACCAATCCTCGCTGATCTTTGGGTCAATGTAACTGTCACTGTCATAATCGATCATTGGGATTCGAACCCTGGCACAGTTACCAGTCTCTGCGCCCCGTGGCCTGCTGCCAGGTCCTCATCATCTTCATCTAGCTCTATCAAATCTGCCTCCTCGCTCTTTTCACTCTGATTACCGTCATCCTTGTATTCCCCATCATGTCAGTCCATACTATCATCCGCTGCCTCCAGACCCTGACCTCCGTTATGCCGATGATCAGGCTGTGGTACCTGAAGTTGTAATACTAAGCTTCTGTGACTTGCGGACTGACTGGAAGTAAGAGAAGGCAAAGTAGAGGGTATTACAGCCAATGTCTCCTTTGATCTGGATTTCCGAACACGTCCACTGTGGACCTCCTGATTTTGTCCAGACTGGTGGGACACACGTGGCCTGTAAGCATTGGGTCGTGGCTGTTGTGGCATGGTGATGAGGTAAATGGAGAGGAGTAGTGTTGCGAGATGTAGATAGCCTGAGCGTTGGTGAACATATATTTGCCAATAACTAAGGCAGTATTATGAGCATTTGTATCTAGCGGACAAAAGGGGTTCGGATGCCTTCTTAAAGGGGGCACCTGTGCACATGTTGTCACTTGATCTCAGGTCAATTGCCTTCGTATCTTTTGAACTCAAAGCGCACTTGCATGTTATCACGGTCAAGGTTACTAAATATGAGGATAGGGCTCAGACCATCTACCACCTCGCGGACGTTTGTTGTGCAAAGGAAAAGATTAAATTAAGAGAAGTGGACTAACCCAGTTCGCGTAAGGCTACCAAGCGGACTGTTACAAACAAGGTTAAGGGTAGCGGTAAGGGTTTGACATGCTAGTCTCAAAGGGTATAGTAGATAGCTAAGGCTAAACAAAGGGGGCACAAGATAAAAAGCTTAGACAGAAAAGGCTACCAAGCGGGTTGTTCAAAACGGAAAACGTCCGGAAAAGACAATCTACGGTACAAAAGTCCAAAAGCAAAAAAAGTAAAAGCAAAATCCAATAAAGGAAATCCGTAAAGGCTGGCCACGGCCAAACACCACCCGCCCAGCCCTCGCACTGCACCCCCACCATAACTTCGACCTCCGCTAACTAAGGAGCACCGGATACCTCGTACCAGCTACGGTCCTCCCCTACCGCCTCCTCCTCCTCCTCCTACGGTCCTCCTCCTCATCCTCCTCCTCCTCGTCCTACTCCTCCTCCTCCAGCTCCTCAACTGCAGGCGCGTCAGGGTCATCCCGACTATTCCCAAAGTGATATCTCCGACCCTCCAGGGCCAGTGTTCCATCTCCGTCGCCGGCGTCCCGATGACAATGGAAGAGAAGGTCCATTGGTTCATTCGCCGGACTTAATGTCCACCAGGTGCAGACGTGCAGGCTTGTCTGGATCACAATCATTTTGGAGATCGGCAACGGCTCCTCCGGATAATGGAGGAGCAAAAGTATACTGTACCTGGTTGCGCCGATGAGCTGGCGATATCTGATTCTGCGTGCTACAACCCGGTTAATTTGCTCAAGTAAGGACTCCAGGGTAGGTTTAATCAGCTCAAGCCAATAGACCATCCCGCACGTCTTCCACTGGATGTTGTCCAGTCTGGGAGCCAGTGCTTCACCAGGCCATACTGCAGAAGGCAGATCTATCCAGAGGCGGACGGAGCGCGGGCCAGCCACACCTGAGAGATTCGTATTAGCGTATAGTGTATAAGTTGACTGCGGACACTTTTAGGGGACTTACGATTATTACTGGCAGCAACAGCAGCAGGAACAGGAGCGGCAGGCCAAAAGACCTGCATCATCGCCCTCACCGTCTGCAAATGTTTTTTTGCCACATCTTTGAGCAAGTAATCCAGACATTCCATAAAACGCCTGCCCCTCCTTGTGTCGTCCTCCCAGTATTGCGCCCTGCCATTGCTTCCAATAGGTTCAATGGTAAGGGCGTATGCCTAGAGCCCGGTCCATTGAGCCGCACTTGAGTGTTGGAAGCTCTAAATCCCGTCGCGCTCCATCCAGTGTTTGATGGCATTCTGCCAGGCACGATATTCCGAGCTAAACATGCCCAGATTTGGGAAGTGGTAGACGTGTTTACACCAGCTAACGTCGCTATCATTCTTGTGGCCCGCGGTCCTGGGACAAAAGAGGCCGGCTTTCGATCGCAGCATTGTAATTGCTGGTGGAGTGGCTTAGGGAGGTTTGTAGGGTTGGAGGGGGGGGATTGAACATTTTTAAAAAACAAATTCTGTCTGCTGGATGATTATATTAGCTTTGGAGCAAATAGGATTGAATACAAAAAGACAATTATGGGGGGGTGGGGTTGCTTGAAGAATATACCAAGAACAGGAATGGGGGTGCGGCTAGCGGCGGCGGCTTGGGGCGGTTCGGAGGATTGAAGGGGGGGGGAATTTGAATTTTTTTTAAAACCTAATTCTGTCCGCTGGAAGATTGTTAGCTTCGGAGCAAATAAAATTGAATACAGATGGGTAATTATGGGGGAGAGGGATCAGAATTTCTTAGGGAATATACCAAGGGAAGGAATGGGGTGGACACGGCAGAGGGACATGGTGGTTCGGGAGAACTCTGCGGTATGCAGGTGAAAAATGACGGTACTGACAATTATTAGCTACCAAACTTGAGTAAGTACTGTATATAGATAATGAATTGCGTTGAGTATATGTCGTACCGATAGTATTGTGTACGAGTGAGTAGTCGTGCAGGACTTTGCGCATGGTTTTTGAATGGAAAAAGGATGAACAGTGTGGGGTCGGGTGATGGAAGGTGTGGATGTATGTTCGGAATGGGCAGGGGAGGGGATAGAGAAACGGGAGGAAGTCAGGGCTTAGATAGACTTCTTGCGGGTGTTTTTAGTCTTGAAAACGATTTGTACACTGTACAAACATTGACACCATAAAAATAGTATGTTGCACGAGATTAGGGAAGCACAAAATCAGCTTTTAAGCTGGAAATTCGCCGCAACCACATGCCAGACCTCCACCAAGTCGGCCAGACACCCGGAGGCTGATAACTACTGCTACACTTGAAATTTAAGAATTATCTTGAAATGCCAAGACCGCTGCGCGGACAACTTAAACCAGGAGATCTATCGGCCATTCTACTAAACAAGTATATAAGCTAGTTTCTGATTCAGGTCCGGAGGAAATTTGGATCTCAATTTAAAAGACAGTATTCGCTCGTACTTTGTCCAGGATTCATCCGCTCACGTATGCTCCGAAAAAGATCTTGAAAGCTGTAGCTGAATCTCCACACAGGAGCATGATGACTTCAAAAACTACAAAGTAGCCTTATTGTCAGTGGCATAGTTGCTGGAGTCCCCCGACCTATGGGCCGATGCAAGGTTATTGAAGGCAAAAAGATGCTGGTAGTGCAGTTAACACCTCCTTAGATTTAGATTTCCGGACGCGTCCGCTGCGGACCTCATTTGGTTTTCGTCTATGCTGCTGAGATACCCGTTCTCTCCATAGCAATTGGGGGTCGTGGCTGCTGCCGTAGCATAGTAAGCTGGTGAATTTGATTTAATATTGTCTGGAAACACAGGATAGTGTCTGGAGGGGTAGGTAGTGTTAGGGGCTTCAGATTTCTGGAAATTTAATGGGGGTTATGGCGTTTGCACTTAGCAGACAGAAAAGGTCAGGATGTGTTCTTGAAAGACCTATTATGTTCATGGGCTATTACTCACGTTTTCTCCACGTGCGGAATACGAAGGATAGGGGACCGGCCACCCAACGAACCCCGTTGAAAAAAATCAAAACGCTGATTGGAATGCATGGACTAATCTAGTTTAAATTGGGATGCTAAGGTGACAACAACAAATGCAGTCACCAGAAGTAGGAAGATCATGATATGCTAAATCATAAGAAATATAGGGTGTGGCTAATGCTAGTGAGGATTGGGCAAAAGGGGAATAGCACAGTGGGGAAGGACAAGGAGGTAATTCCAAACAAAAACCAGCTTGGAAAGAACCGGAACAATCCACAAAATGAAAAAAAAACTCTGATCTGAAGCTAGCAAACAACAAACAGCTGGGAAAAGCAGGAACAATCTGCAAAATAAAAAAGAAAGAAACCTCCAATCTGAATCCATGAACCAAAAACAGCCAGGAAAGAGCAGGAGCGATCTGTAAACCAAAACAAACTCCAATGCAATTCCAGCAAAAAAAAAAAGAGCCAGGAAAGAGCACGAACAATCCATGAAAAAAAAAGAAAACTCCAATCCGAACCCAGAAAACAAAAACAGCCAGGAAAGAGCTGGAGTGATCCGTAAAGCAAAACAAACTCTAATCCAAATCCAGCAAACAAAAAACACCTGGGAAACAGCAGGAACAATCGGTGAAAAAAAAACTCTGATCCAAATCCAGCAAACAAAAACAGCCAGGAAAGAGCAGAAACAGTCTACAGAACTCAAAAAAACAAAAGTCCAATCCAAATCCGCTGAACGAAAAACAGCCACAAAAGACCCGGAATAAAAAGCAAAACTTGAATCCGAATCCACCAAAGAAAAGCCCAAGCCTACATCCGGCCTATGGTACTAGGGGGACTATATCGCCCATAAGACTTTATGTCGGCCATATTGTATCTTTGCTAGAGCGGACTAATCCAAAGCAGAAATCAGCGCGAAAAGGAGTGGGTTGCAAATCAGAGACTGTGTTACCAATTGGAGGAGCAAATCTGCCTGCTTAGTGATCTCAGAGGCAGAATCGTAATCCAGATTATCGGGAGGCGGGGGAGCACTGTTCGGCGCACTGAGCATGCTAGACGTCCGAGTCGCCTTCATTGGAGCTTCTCTGACATCGGTCGTGCGGTTTAGGCCATCGGATCCCGTCATCGCGGCCAGATCGCGCTTTCTGAGAGTATTGACTGCCACCCAGCCAGATGGTTCTGCTATTTTCTTTTTATCAGCATTTCCAATGACTGCCACCAATATTTGCCTACTGGACCTCAATACCCAAGTGTATGTCCACTGGATAGAGTGAAGCTAGCTTGCCGTGGCATTGTGGGCGAGTATCATTCCGCGGCCGGGTATTGCGCGTTGACTGGGTCTTGGCGTTTGACCTCAACCTCTGTTTTGCGGCCTGCGCGGATCTCCCGGGCCGGCGGACCTCGTCTTCGTCCTCGTTATCGCTGTCGTCGTCTTTACCCCCCCCCACCCCCCCCCATCCTCTTCCTCCTCTTCCCCCTCTTCCTCCTCTTC